>KB296584.1:190937-203980 GCA_000328365.1 Capitella teleta
TGGGTTATTCAGCTTTGTACTAGTATTTGAATTATTACTATAGAGCAAAACAATAGGTAAAGCCACGTATGGGCAACAAGATGCATAAATAAATATATTAAATAATTGAAAAACGACACTTTGTTGAATAAAGCCTAGCTTTATTCTAAGAGATCAACTGGAGAAGAACAGTGAGAATATTACAGAAGTAACAGAACTGGAGATCAAAGTAAAGACAATTTAATGAATTACATGTATCAATCATGAAACTATAAAATCTCCCAGGTCTTTTTTTTTTTTTTTTTTCTTTCTGCCAAGTAATGAGAAACAAGCTCTTTTTTTCTCCTTAAATGGCTGATTACAGTAGGATTTTCACACAGAAGCCCTGTACACTGCTTATATAGTCTTATAGATGCTTGATAGTATGTATTATTATCAACTGAAATTACTAATTTCGAAATCAATTTTCAGCTTTTTCACACTCAAATTCATAATTAGTGAGGTCAATTGCTCATCATATAGCAAAAAAACAATCGATTCACTCTAAATAAATGCCACAGCATAAACTTCTCTTAGCATTAATCGCAGCCCGCCAACCGCCATGATCAACGCAACACTCAAACTTCATAATGCACTTCCGGTTTGATCATTCAAAGCGGAGCGTTTCCGATCCAGTAGTAGTTAAGATCAATGGCATAGCCACACAGATATCCATAATCATAACGTCAGCGCTGCATTATGACCTTTGACCTTTCATATCCACGCGACAGATACCTCGCACGTGTTTTCTCCGGAGACAGACCGATCAATTAATATTTCTTATTGCGCTCATCATTCGTGTATGGTGCGTTGTGACCTCACACGAGTTATTGACCTGACCCATGAACACAAAAGGTCATCTCTCAGCGGCTAGATCGATAATTGTGCGTGTTCAGATCATTGCAAACACATGTACGTCAATCAATGCACACATTATTAAAAAAAAAAAGACCCTTCGTCAATTTATTTCAGCTTCCAATTTTATTGAACGGTCGATGGTAATTGCTCACATTGGAGCTATTCAATCTGCTTTCACTTTGTTCCATATCGTCTGCATGCACGTAAACCATTGAGAATTATGGAAAATGAGTAAAAACGAATGTATATGATCAAAATGAGGACATCGCACCCAGGAAGCATTGCGTCACGTGATATATGACGCAATTTGCAGCCTCACAATTACATAATCATCAATGCAGGTGTCATGATGTTGTTTTCAGTCAGAGGACCATGCTGATATCAGGCATATCAGCACAGCAGTTGCAATGTATTTGGGTAACCACTTGGCATCAAACTCAATTTCAACCAATCAGAGAGCAGGAATGTTTGAGCTGCGGAACTATATTTCAGCTCAGTTCAGTTGTTCAAAGTTGTATTAGCATTGAATTACTACAAGTAATCAGTAGTATGCCTGGTTTATCAGCATAAACATAAAAGAAAAATGAATAACCAGTGAGCAACACCGACATACATAATAGAAAATAAAATGATTAAATAATAAATATAATAAAATGATTAAAAACTAATATTGGTAAGTATTTGGCCTGAGTTTGACACCAAGCTTCCCATTTGATATCAAACCAAATTTGAGGCCAAGCTACTTCCATGTATTTGCACCATGAAGAGTAGCGCACAGCATTATGCCAGCGTGGATTTATACCGAATTATAACTCACGACGTTAGGACCCACACGCAATCGAAGTTCCTTTCTAAGTAATTGGATTGCGGTCACGAAGTTCAAGCTCATTGAGTTCCTTCGTTGGTTAATTATATACAATATGAGTCAATATTATAATGACAATATATGCAACATTGGTTGTTCAAATCTACACAACCTCATATACTTAGCATGTACATAACATTCAATTAGATAAGTCATGCAATGGAAGCATTTGGCACACAGCCAGAATATCAAGGTCAGGAAACTTACGCAATTGAACAGTGAAAACGTGATTGTGAAGAATCTGATACTCCAGCAAGTTATCCCAATTTAAAAAATGAGCAAAAAAACATTCGCTCGAACGTTGCCTTCCTACAAGATCACGCTGACGACCATAAGGCTTAAGCGAAGCTGCAACGTAAAATGGTGTTTACGCAGAGTACTCATGAATATGTATGAGATGTCAGTAGGTCAGAAAGCAGCGCGCTGATTCGTCGAGAAGTTGGTTAATATATTCATAGGCGGAGCTTATTTCACAGCAGAGCAAAAGCCCGGGATGCACGAACGGTGTTTCAAGGTAGGAGCTACCTGCTTACACCGAAATAGACAGAATATCAGTTAATAATCCATAGCTAATTACACCATTAATTAATCTATACACTATGCTAATTACAATCGATCCAATGCACAAGGCGTGTATATCCCTTCCATGAAATCTTTTGCGTATAACAGAGGTGCTATGATATATTGGGCATTACAAATACAAGGTTAGCATTACTGACATGCATCGATAACCGGGTTAGTGACCTTTCTCACTCGATCATGATGACCTTGGTTTCTGAATGGCTTCATTTTTAATGCGATTTCAAAGTATTTAAGCTCACGCTCGAACATATGTGAATTTAAAAATAATGCATTATTTTACAAATGAAAAAAGCAACTGTCCACTCATTGATATAACTGTACAAAATCAGACCTACTTGGTCAATATTTTTATGCTGCGCATATTTTATATACATATATAGAAGTCAGAGCAACTGCCAATGGAACAATCTCATCAAAGAATGCGGAACAGCATCTCATGAGAGATAAATCAGCACTTCAATCCGGCAAAACATATTTCGCTTTGATGTTCGAATACAAGGCAATAATGACAGGTGCTGAAATGTATAAAACGACACACTCGGCACACCTGCTTACTAGTACGGCCACGGAACGAAAGAAAAAAGCAGGAAAAGAACATCTCGATTTCAGAGGGGTTCCTAATACAGCCATCCTCTTTAATTAGATCACCTGGTGTCAACTGACCTCAAAAACTGACCCTCAAGAGATGAGGTCATATTATTATAATTAGGTGCAAGCAGAGCGATTAATCACAGGATTCACGCGAAAACGAGGATCAACAGAGGGCCACGGAGGGCAAAGGTCAGATTACGCAACATCCCATCTGCCTCAGCAGTTACGTCATTATCCGTGTGGAATGCAGCGAATGAGATCCCTGCGAACACAATCTCATCAGTGTACCCTCAAGTATTCCCACTGAGCCAATATTGTCATCTCAGAATGATTAAAATTGATAAGCACATGGTATCCATGGAAATCAGTGAGTAACACTAAAGTATACGATCGGGGTTTCTTTCCTGCCGAAATACCCTAACGTTGGAAAAACGTCTGCTAACGCCAGATGGATGAGCCACGATGACCAATAGCCACTCCCAGATTAGCCTCCAATCAATCTCAATTGGGGCAGCCACCCCACCCCCTTCCCCCGAAAAAAAAAAAACAAAAACAAAAACAAAAGAAAAAAAGAAGTGTCAACAAGATGTTACAGAAGAGAGACATCGTGCCCTATTTATTTGAACTGAATCATTTCAAGGAACTACAAGCCCACGACGACAGAAGGGGGGCAGTTCACGGGCGACTGAAACCCTAAACCCGACAGGGAAGCCCTCGTCCACACCCAACCAAGGTCATGCTGATCGGCGGCTACAGCCGACAACAACCATCTCTCATATCCAAGTACACCCCCACAAGCACATATGGTCGGCAGGCTGTAGACAGTCGATCTAAACGCATATAAAAGCAATGAAAACAACAGACATGCGCTTCCAATGGACACAGGCATCACGCAATTATGAAGACTGCACCAGGCGCCAATATTTCCACCGCGCGAACCCCGTATGAGCATCGCTGTCATTAAATTCGACCGAAGAGACACTCGCCCGAACCGAATTCCATTTACATTAAATGCACGACATTCGACATCATGTCGGCTTTCACGACTCTCGAACGAAATCTTGGATGCGCCCGCCTTAGCAACGGCCATAGCAACAGATGCTCAATGGGAAATATTATGAATTTACCGAATTACTAAGTTTCGGAACTTAGGGAACCCTCGGAGCTAAATAAAATAGAGCATTAATTAACAGGATAATTTAATTATCAGTATTCAGCCCAGGACATCGCATTTAAATCCCGAGCCAAACAGGCCCCGAACCATGAATAATGAATACGATAACGACATAATTATGATCAGATCATAATTACCAAGAAAGCCAGATATTGCATAAGGCGATCGGTCGGTCAGCCAGCCTGGACAGTGGGTAGATTGGTGAATGAGAGCCAATTATCAATTAATCATGTAAAAATCTAATCATGCAATAGCGAGAGGCTGTTATGGATGATACGAGACTCGTTTTTGGATCTGGAAATAAGAGAAATGAGATTCAAGGTTGCATCGGAATTATCGGTAAACAGAAAAGACTCCTTTGGAGGTCATTCAGTGCATGTCTGTTGTCATACCTGCGATGCCAGAACCGAAATTGACCTCGCTGATCATTTCCAAGGCTTCGTGGTGACCCGAGGCTTGACCTATATACCAGTAGCAAGTTTGAAGAAGTTAAATATCACGAGTAACATAAACAGGATTCTCTCTCGCCCTCTATTTCAGACAAATAGAGGGCGACCTCATGCACTAATTCCTCCTGAGGAATTTCTATGAGGCACGCGATGCTTGGATGCACTTTGAGTCCAGGGATAATTAAACTCGTGCGTCAAAATGGCACATATATGCATTGAGCTTCCTTGGTAAGGTCACGCCCAGGTCACACGGATGACATCAGATTCACAGAAGGTCAACGAGGTCACGAGAATAAACACAGATGCATACTGTAGTCTGAATACTGGTAATTTATAAGATTACTGAACGTGAACGAGTTGAAGAAAGAAGATCAATAGGTTATCATCAGATAACCTCATTTGGTCTGGCCTTCTTGTTGGTGGCGAGGGTATTCAAGGCGTGTTTTACAGTTGATCAGACAGTCACAGAAATCGCAATACAAACAAGTATGAAACAAGTGGAGAAATAAATTTATGCTATTTGAATTTCTAAAAAAAAAAAAAAAAAAAACAAATAGAGATCGCTTTCAGAGAGGATCATTTAATACAACATAATTTGACCCGATTTCAAAGTTTTAATTACAAAAAAGAACCCCCCCCCCAAAAAAAAAAAAAACCCCAAAAAAAAAAAAAAAAGAACAAAATATTTACCATTTTGATTGTAATAATTTACTAATAAAGTTGCTCTCCTGATATTAGATCAACTCAAGTTGCCATGGTAACCGGTGCCTAGAAACCTCCAACTTCCTGTTCAAGTCACAGAAACAAGCACTTGTACTAAGTGTTCATGATAGTAACACCGAACGATGAACTGAGACGACAGAGAAATCTCTGTGCGAAAGAAATCAAGATGAAATATAAAAGTCATTCTGACTTAAGTAATTGCAAAGAAATGCATGACATAAAAAGAGTCAACTTACAATAATGATTTATCAATCATAATAAAATGAAATTGTACAGAGAAGCAGAATAGAGTGGTTATAATTTATAAAACGCAGGCATAAATGTTGGGATTTGCCAATAAGCAGATTTTAGCACCAAAAGGAGATCCCATCAGGCTTGTGTTTCCAGTGAATTCAGGGGCAACGACCTCCTCGCAAACACGAGAAGCAGACTTATTATTTCCGGAGGTGTGTTTTCCGCAGACGTCACATATTCACATTGTGTTCACGAAACTCCGATACAATGCAGTGCACGAAATATATGAACGTCATCAGTTGAGAGCTTAATGGGTTCACAACGAGAACTCGTTTAGTTAGCAATTGTAAAGGATTTTGGACAATGTGCTGAAACAAATGCTCGACTGCACAGCCAAGGAAGGCAGTACGAATCAACCGATGGCTAAGTATGCTGTACAAGCACATGCATGACAAATACGATGGTGTACCATCAGGCCATAACAGGCAACACGAGCACCTATTGCCAATAGCTTCAATTTGCTAAACGATCAACTATCAATTTAGCTCAACTAATGAACAAAAGTGCAGACATGTTTACGGAACACAGAGATCGCTTGTTGGCATTCCATTCAGCTGTCACAAAGAGCCACGCTACGCTCCTCTCCTGCGTACCTATGGTAACTTTGTTCTATGTTATGCAACACTGGCTCTCTGCTAATTGACCCCAGATCCTGTTGTGAGAAATTCTCACCAAGTTCCGACCTCACCTCACTGCATATAAATTAACGCAAACAGCCTTTTAGGGCGCATTGCTCTTGATGACTCACACAAGATGTGTACGGGGAAATGTCAACCTTCGTATTACGACAGATTTACGAGGAATTCCTCAAGGTTAGAGCCATGAATAACCCCAGAGAATAGCATAACCATCTACCATCAAAGACAAATGAATTGAGGTAGTTATCCGCTAAGTCGGAAGAACCGATTATTAAAAAATTGATCTTTCGAAGTTACGTTAAATGAATATAGCCAGGAGCCATACTTCCCTCCACAGGAATGGAGTCAGATTTATTGAACTCATGAATGATCCCATGCCCCATGACCCCTGTGCCAGCATCTCATACCAAACTCATCATGTGTCAGTGTGGATGATGAATGTGATTGACTTATTGCAAGTCAACATAACACATAACGCAAGGATCACATGATCACCACGCATGGCATGGGCCGCCCTTTCTCTGGAATACGTGCAATTGAACATGAGACAATCTAATCATTATTGCATTACTACAGGAGTTATTCGGCCAATTCTATCAATTCAGCAGTCAAAAAATATGCTTTCCATCGACTATTGCAATAATAATAATTGCATCTTTGATGCCCAATGATGCATTTACATCAGCATTCTTTAATGGAATCACCGTCATAATGGACATGTATGAAGTTATAAACTGACGATTGACACACATATCAGCACCCTTGCACAGTACAAGGGACACTCAAATATTCAGAAAAAGAAAAAAGAAAAAAGTTTTAAAAAACCCCTCTCAGCGTCGAATCGTTCCTGTGTACAGGTAGTAATTAACCTTAACACTAACAACTACTAGATGCGACACAATTAGCTCATTCAGTCATCAACAGCAATTATCCCGCAATTACTAGCATTCTCGTTTGATTTCTCATGAATTCTAATTTATTAGCCTGATTCGGCTCAGGCTTAGAGACCAACGCCATTACTGCATCGACAACAGATGGGAAGTGAAAGTGAAGTTTTCAAGATGATAATGATCTAATAATAATAACTAATATGACTATGGCTTGTGCTAATATCGTACAAATACAACTCAACAACAATTACAGGTACCGGTAGAGAAGTCACGAAGTGTCAGCCTAAAGTAGTCTCGTTCCAAGACTCTATATTGGCATCATCTCCACAGATTATCGCTACAGAATGCAGCTAAGCCTAAAGTGGCTGAACGGCTTACAAACGAGCGACAAGGAGCTTTACATGCTAGGGGCACAATGAACTGGATATAAAACTGACAAGTGACAACACACCCATTAACCTCAGTGAGTAAACAATTAAGTCGAGGGAATAATCGTGATCGGATTAAAAGAAAACTCCTGAAGACGATCATCTGATGATGATGATGATGACTGTATCATGAAATCATCGTATGACGATAAACAGCTTTCTTTTTAGTAGGTCAAAGCATGAATAAGCTAAAAACACGAATCACGCTCAAATCCAGAGATTACATAACTCGACGCACGCGTGGATGCATGACCACACTCATTAATGACATAATCAACACGCTTTCAAGCAGTAATACACTCACTTTGATGGCAGTTGAGTGGATTTCCAGTCACAGACGTAGAAACTTCACAACAGAGAGCAGCAAAGATGGCGGACAACTTGCGGCCTTGAACTTTGATTAACCTGACCTCTGACCTCCGACCCAGATCGCTTAAGCCGCGATAATAACACGACATGATAGAAACACGCGACTCGGCAGAGTACGTTATGATTTCCTCTGTTGTTGGGAAGCCCTTTCCGAGAACCAGGCATTCTGGGAGATCTTATCGCAAGACATGTGTAATTGCATCTCCCAGGCACCAAAAAACATTAATCCCTGGAATAACTTCTACCGAAAACAAACGCGATGAGCAGATGCGATCATCATGCGATAGAGGCGGGTATTGGGTATCCGAACAACAAGTTGAAGAGCAGAGATGACTCCAGATGACGAGAAATATTTCTTTTAATGTCAATTGTCTGCGTTACATAATCATTTAATGATATAACTTAGTACTCCAGTCCCTGGTACATGCACGTACAGCAAGTGCCATGTCAATTTATTAATTTAATTAATATTACGCCCATATAGTTCTATCGGATCCTTCGACCACCGATTAATTTTGTTGCCTGAATGAGGTGTCTAGGTCGATCTACGTGCTATGTTATATCATAAGGGACTCAAAGTATTAATTAACTAAATTAACGCCCCCCCCTCCCCCGAAAACCAGAGCATTCCACTCATTCGTCTTATACAAGTTGTACTCTGTAAATACCGACGAGTCAACCATGAGTTTACTTTTGTTTTGTGATATGAATTGTTACGGTAATCATAACAGTAATGTTATCTTCCCAAATATCAAGCAACGAGTTCAAGTCAATATTGTGAAATACATCCAATGCATTCTTAGATGCACGTGCATTGTAGGTTGAACGAAGTCTGTTTCCATAGTAACAAGCAGGCTTCTCTTACCCAGCCCCTGGAGCTGACCTAAATAGCAAACAGAAGATCAAGATGCGCTTGCTGAACTAAGTGCGTTGTCGATCTTCGTCCTCCGCGAATCGGTGAGTATTGAGAATATGTGTTCATGCTACCAGCGAGTTGTTGACTAAATTGAGCCTGTTGTTTAGCTCCTATTCGTGACGTCATCCTCTCTCATTTGATAACCAGACACGCTTTTCTGGTGATTATAACCATGTTAACCACTCCTCTTAAGCTGTTGATCGAATAGCCATAACTCTTTCTTATCTAACATGTTTGTGCCATCGTATACCAGGCTCTGGAAGTGTTTATGCTTCAGACTCATGTTTAGACTGTAACCAAGGTTTGAGAGATCGTAATAAGCAGGATAGATTAATTATTAAAGCTATTAAAGCAATTCGCAATCATATATTAATTATTTGTTGTTAATTAGGTTGACATTCCAGCCAGATGACAGATATGCGTAGATTTTACAAACGACTGGCCGCGATCATCTTGGTTGCCATGGTGATCGGAGTCCTGCTGGTGGCGAAATATTTACATTTGCGGCAACCGGACGAATCACCTCTCCATTCCACCGATGCGACAGGATCAAAATTGTTTCAGGTGGAGTGAAAAATCTAAATTAATTCGAGAAAGATTTATTTTTTTGTTCTGTCCGATAGAAATCTGACCAGCGATGTGCTCGCAATTTGACACAAACCATGAGTGACCTGCCGAGAAGAATTGACCAATGGCGGAATTCCAAAGAGCAAATTTGCAAGTACGATGCAGAAACACGGAAAACATTCAACTGATAATCATAACGTTCTCACTCAGAGATCTCTCCAAAGCATTCGATGCGATATTCATTCTGCAATCCGAAACATCTCCTCTTCAGTTGAATGAAAACATGCAAGAGAAAATGTCGGAATGGCTCCAAGGTGACAAGACATCGATGGCCGACGCACTCAATCAAGTATGTACGCCATTTTGGATTTATAATTATCTTTTATTTTGTACCTGCATTTTATTAGACCATAATTTTGACCACGAATCGTGTGACGGGGCAGAGTAACATCTTCAATGCTCTCAGAGCAAAAAGACCCGCGAAACATCTGACGCCAAACTTGACAAACGGGTGCGTAACCATGGTTACATCAGCATTAGCTCCGCCTTATTCGTAGGGTGGTTGCCCAAATGGAGAAGAGACAGGCGTCCATGCCAGTCGCAACAGATGACATCCAGGCTTGTGACTTTTGTCAGAATCGCTATAAAACGTGAGAGCTTCATTGAATGTACTTCTAGGAGTATGACCTTTTTTTCTAGGAACACCGCTGAGGACCAAGTTGGATCTATGTCGAATCGTCACAGCTACCTCGTGACCAATGTCTTTAAACTCGCATCCTGGCACTCAATGGTCGTTCTGAAAGATCACGACCCATTTCATTGGTCAGTTGACGCGTTCGGAGATGCGTTGGAGCTATCTCTGGCATGGTCAGTTGACTGGGCAGTGCGATCAGTCGATGCTAATTAAATATTCAGGTTTAATAGCGTGCACGAGAGAGACGCTGACTTCCGGTTTCCGGTTCTGTACTGGGACCTGCTACCCAAAGCGGGCGCTAGTATCGTGCACCCCCATCTCCATCCCATAATATCCCGATTTGGTTACCATGGCAATCTTGGGAAGTGGGTGGAGAATGCAGTGCGTTATGATGGTCCGCGGGTCGATTCGTTTTGCAACGGATGCGAAAAACTCGGCGCTTATTTCGGTTCTTTGGTGAAGATTCACGAAGCGCTTGGACTGCTGCTGAAACATGGAGCAGAATCGCCGGCGTGGGGACTGCCAAGCATCGTGAGTTGGATGTAGGACTTATGAGACAATCATGTTGAGGAGGATCCGTGAAAATCATAACGCACTTGATACAGACCTAACAGGGGGCGTTATGATTTCACGATATTCTCGTTTGTGCAATGCATTAATTAAATAGTTGAATATAACTTTCTCTTCAGACTCCGATTCGCGACAATGAAGTTCTTGTCATGGCCGAAGAACTCAATAGCAGCTTCATAAAATTATTATTCTCTGTGATTCAAGGTAGTTGAAATATTTATACCAAATGTTATCTCGTATTTCGATAGCCTACAGAGCCAGGGGACTGTATGCATTCAGCATGGCGGTGGTTTTCCCTGATATGGTATTAATTAAGGACGCTAATTCAACTGTTTAATTAACCACCGATCGGCAGGATCCGGACAATGATGTCACACCCCCGATTTTCGCTCGCATTGTATCCAGAGGAAATTATCAAGAACTCAGAAGTGACGTCACATCACTGGAACTATTTGCGGTGAGTAAACAATGGAGAAACGGATTTATTTGTTATTAAATGAAATAATTATTAAATTGTTATTATTATTATTTTGGTTGCAGGCGTCAAATGTAAATATCGACCCGTATGCAATCCAGGCACGCATAAAACGCTGTTTACGAGGAAGTTGTTCGTGATGCCCTGCGTGAGTACTTTATGAAGGAGGTTAAAGGTCACTGCAAAGTTACAAGGAGATGACCTCGTCGAAATTCATCCCTCAGTCGGAGTCCGTGCCGAATGAAGCGGATAAGTTGGCAAGGTGAATAAAACAGAGTGATATACTTACATAATGACTTTATTGTTCACTTGTAGATTCGAGGAGCGTTTGGATTTCCCGATTTACATCCCGATACAAACTCAAGGAATCGGTTTTTGTTTTTGTTGGTGCTATTAATCGATTTATGGTTTAGAGCTTTGAGCTTTTCAATAAAATACTTGGCTGTGATTGGCCCCATCAGTTCGTTTGTTTTGAGTTCCATTTATAATTCTATAATTTATGCAAAACGAAAACCATTATTACACCACTCAATGAGTCTGCCGGCCAATCAGCCTTGTGTATTTGAGTGCATAATCCGTGCATATTGAACGCGTATAAATAAACAAATAGCATAAATCACTCTCGCCATTTACCTATTGTTAAGATCTCAAAATGCATTTTCATAACGCAATCGCTGATTGGACGTTATGAGGATCTGCTTTAAGAATAACTCAATTATTGCCTATATGCAGATAATTTTATTTGCTAGGAATATTCCTAGGAATAGCAGCTTTTGTTGCATAGACATATAAATATACATATAATGCATATACAACAGTAGTGAAATAAAAAGAACACACTCGATTTGTATTAAAATTATAAATGTATTATAAAATTTTAAATTGCTGACTTTATATCTTATTCTACACAATCAGTTTATGCTTGCATGACCAGAATTCCAATAAAGCTTTATTAAAATGAGAGTGCATGTGTCCCATTAATTTTATGTTGGCTTAAAGTGGAGTCGGCATGAAACTTGATTTTAAATTTACAGTGCAAAAGTAAACTGAGCAATATCTACTCTTTGTGATGTCATGAAACGATTAAACGTACATAGTTACGGCGCAACTAGCTGTAACCATGCAGTCACACCGTTTTCGTGATTACAAATAATGTAGGAAAATATTAAGCCAAAATATACTAGTATGACTAGTACACGCATGTTTTCAATATACACGCATTGTTTCTTTATAATAGCGCGTATCTAATTATTTCATTCTCACACGCGTGCTGGCCACACCTCCGTCGCTTCGGGTCAATCAAAGGATTGGCGGTGTCAACAAGCCAATGCGTTTTTTTTTGTAAATTTGTAATTTATTCATTTTTATTGTTTGGCTGTCTTGGTTTGACTAATTCAGAGTTAACTCGTGGCCTTTACAACATATCAACATAACCCAGTACAGAGGGAAACATACTCTGCTAGTGGTAGAGTGATAGTACTGTTTGCTTTTAATGTATTGCTAATTAGATAAAGGTGCACTAAGGCTTTTGCATAGTCACGTACGATCAATGTACACATGTAATTTAAAATTGGTTGAAAAAGTGACTAACATATGTATCAAGAATATATATAATACTGAGTAAACTTATTTCGAGCCCTGGCTATGATCATAATTATGTGAATGAAAAATTGCATGATTGTGGCAAGTGATAATTTTAATTTCTTTCTTGTCAGAGAAGTTTCACTTACGTGGCACAGACATTTCTTATGTGTATAATTCTCGCCACAAAAGCGGCAGAAGAACGACAGTGGCAAGAAGCGATACTTCTGTGGCATTGATGATTGGTAAATGGCATATAACCGACACCTGAATGCTATCTGGGAGTACAAGTGTATAATCCTTAAGAACAAATAAATATTTGCTGTGTACGCAGAAAGAAAGAAAGAAAGAAAGAAAGACA
>KB296584.1:214378-225110 GCA_000328365.1 Capitella teleta
AATACACGTCTTTCGATTTGATTAATGACCATAATGTATGGATGATGAGCATCTCACCAAAAGTGTGATAACTCAATATACAACTAGATGTTTATTATTATTGTTTATTTATTAGCTCACATTTATTGACCATTTAACAAACACGAATATTGAGCGGTTATGTAATGTTTGTTTTAGCGAATAAAGTAAACCCAACATGCATTAAATACTGAAAAAAACATATTTATTACTAAAAAAAACCCCCAAAAACATGAAGTTTAATTAACCATAAACTGTATTTGTGCATAGTTTGTAGAAAACCCCAAATTACAAAAATCGTGAATTGACGTAAAATGTTTCGTAGCAGCATAAACCGTGCGCCATCTTAGTGAATCGCGCGCAACATCCGTTGTTATGAAGAGAAAGAATGTTCCGGAAGCCGAGTAACTTATCTAAAGAGGTCATCGAGTAGGCGATTTGACGATACGCCCGAACGGTCATCTTCTTGTCTTTGTAGAGTGGCGTGTGTAATTCGAGGATCAATTGTTTCACATTAAACAATGCTCCATGAAGGACATCTGACCCGGACAGAAGGTCACACAGCATCGGCCACTCGGATCCCTCAATGTCCACTTTGAGGACATCAATGACCCTCTATGATAACACATAAGAGCAAGTCGTGAATATTGAGTGCAATTGGCTACCTCTGTGTGTCCGAGCTTTTCGATGATTGTTGACAAGCGATTGAGCTGCCATCCTTGCTCGTTCTTGAAATCTACGCCTGACAAACCGAGATTGTGGAAGAACATGTTTTCTGAATGCTTATGGTCTTCCTTCCCCACGCTATGACATAACACGTCAATTACCTCAAAGACGCGTGGACAAACGCGCACCTACCTTGGGTCAAATGAATGGATCTCACACCCAAACGTTTTCTGCATTGACTCATCAAAACTCCAGTCATCTCGTACACTGCGCAAAAGGAACAAAACCCAAATTAAGTGGCGATCGTTGATTGATTAGGTACCTACCCAAATGAATACACCAAACAGTTATTCCTGTGAGGCACGATAGCCTCATCCAGACACACATAATAGCCACCGTCACCTTTCCGCCCGAAGCGACCCTTCTTTTGGCATTTGTGGGTTACCTTGGAAACTAATCTATAAAGAGTTTGATTGGTCAATCGCCGAGCCAATCAGGGATGAGAACGAACTCACGCGTGAAACTGCAAACTTGCGTCGTTCAATTTTGTCGTGAATGGAAATTCATCCGCATAATTTTTGCATAGAAAACCATCCAAATCGACTAATTTCTGTTCCGTATCCTGGAAGCAACGGCATAACAGACATGCTCAATTTAGGTCATATCAATCACCACCAAATAAAAATGAATTTAAAGAGCAAAAGGAAATAAAAATAATCAACAACCCATACATGTAGATCCCTCTGCAACACAGATTTATTCGCCACGGTGAGAACAACCACAATAGAAGTGACAGCCAGTGCTGCGATGAAACCCTTGCGGACACAGGGTCCTGCAAAAAATAACATTGGTCAGTGAGCTCTACGTTTTGTACATGTCATATATACGGATGGCTGAAAAGGGGTCCATTGGTTTAAGAAAAGCCGCGCACAATCAATTGCTAGTACTGTCATCTATATTGGATGGTTTGTGTAAGTATAACTAGAAAAACATGTATACTCAGTCAGGAGCCCCCCATTAAAAAAATATATATATATATATATATATTTCATTGTCGCATTTTCATAGAAGTGTCTCCATGCAAGGTTCCTTTCAAATTTTGGCGCGAAGGCTTTTCTGTGAATTATTCAAATGGTCCTTGTTAAGTGAATAATCCATCAACAATTCACCAAATAGTTTGACATTTGCTTCTTTCAAGTACTCATTTCTACAAAACAAAGACTATTATTTTATCAAGTGAGGAATCGCCCATCACGATGTTGACTAAATATGGCCAAATAACTGATGGCCGAATTATCGTGTGAGGAGGGTAGGTAAAGGAGATGTGTGAGCAAATGAGCAGGTTTCTTGTTTGCTTTGAGCCATGTTTGGTCTTTAATATTTGCTAAAATTGACCTATTATTTCAACAAAAATGACTTCCTGTTATGGATTGACTAAGTCTGCGCCCATCAATGCAAAAATATCAACTAAAAAGTCAATATTGAATGGGAGAAGGACACAATTATTAAATGTATATTAAATTAAGTCGATTTGACCAAAGGACTCAGCGGTGTTGCAGCCTGAAGTATTATTGTTAAACAAGGGGTAAATCTGGTCCTCATTCAGTAAGTGCCAGTGAAAAAACATTGGAATCTTTTACATGGAGTAGATAGGCTACGTTTGACCCACTCTGTGCGAAACGATTGTTTAAGCCGAATCTACAAGGGTTAGGTAAGGGACTTGTATGTTTATGCATGCATGGGGGAATCCGACTTGTGAGCATTTGGCCTGTGATAGTGATCAGAACAGACCGTTAAGTTGAGACATTTTGTGATGCACAGCAACACTTGATATCTTCATCTACGTGTATGCCCAATTGATATGCTAGTAAGTATATATGCTATCATATATTTCTCATTGTCATTTTCCATTGTTGCAATAGAAACAAACTGTATTGTATTTAGAGTATATGAAATATGCATGAAATCCTCTCTTTGTGTTCGTCTGCACATAGCATGGTGTCTTTGTGTAAAATGTGAAATGAGTTGCGTATGAATTTTTCTGTAAACATGAAGAGAGTTAGATGGTACAATCTCATAATTTGACATTGAGAGTATATGCAAAAATTAAATAATAATAATAATAAAAACTTAAAATTAAATAATAATAATAATAATAAAAACTTATGCAAAAATGACTGGAATATATTACACGTAAATCCTTGCGGACAACCGGATTATACTGATTAGCTTACCTTGAATACTATACATTTGTAGCGAACATAAACAGTGGCGAATGTATCGATTGGTGTTCACTTATAAATGCATTCGTAACCAATTACGAAAGCATTTGTAATGTCATCTGTTAATATATGCAAACCACATTGACGACTCTGCCTTTTATGCGAATTATAAAGAACACCTGACGCCGGACGCCTCTCAACGGTTGAGTCTTTTAATAAGAAACTCTTGAAGTGCTCCTCACTTTCTTTTTATGCAATCACGTGATTTCCTTCATTTTCAACATCAATGAGATATGTGTGTGGACTTTGGTGCGCAAGTCAAGACGAGAATTGTAACATTCTTCTTCACGTTAGTGATTTCTATGATTTTAAATTGCACCGTGCTCTTCTGAGACAGTGTTACATAACGTTAATAATAACAATTTATTCAGTGCAAATTAACGAGCAATGACATTTGGTGACGTCACTGAAACAGAATGTTTCTATTGTCACCTGCATATGAAAAAATGCAATATGAACGTAAGAAAAATGTGGGTTTTTTAAAGAGAATATTGAAGAGTTGTTCAAAAGAGGAGAGATTAGATCATTAATATTAAGTGGTATTTGGTAGTGCATGCAGACATTGTTGTCTGATACATAACAAGTCGAAGTGTAAAAATTGCACAAAGATAAGAGAGATACTAGTACTTGTTTTGGTTCGTCTATCATTTCATACTGCCAATCTTTTCATATCTATTCTCATTCCAATTATTGACACTGACGCCGATTCATCTCAATCAATATTATTCAACATTCGATCGAATTTATATTCGATTTTCCTTTTGCACAAACTGAGTGTCTACACACAGAACGGCTCCGTTTGTAGCAAAGGCCCAACGCAAGGCTACTTAGTACTTACAGAGCGGTTTCGTAAATATCCAAACTTCTAGAACTCTTACGGCCTTATTTTCAAGTATAAATATAACTAAATACTTCGAGCTAATGAGTATTCTGAAGAATTTCCAGTCAACTACCTGTAGTATCCAAGTCACAGACCTGACAGAAAACATTTCATGAAATAATGCGCTATGTAAATGTTTACAAAAAACAACCTCAGCGATAAAACAGTAACAAGTTTAGTTTGAATTTGGACGCATCTAATTAGATAGATGCATCCCTCGTACTGCGCTTGATCTGAGATTATCTCTGCTTTGCACGATCTGCAACAAAAGAAACGATACATGTCTTGAAAAACTTATCTAGTAGAGCAAACTATATTTATCTTGGATATATGATTAGTGGGTGTGTTGGGTGTCCATCTATGATTAATTAGCTGGAAGTTTGAGGTTCGGCTTCACTGTGGAAAGCGCACGAAGCGATTTGCTTCGTATAGAGCTGCTTGTACGTAGACACTCTAGACAAAATAGGAAACATATAATTATGGTCAATCCATACTAGCTAGGTAGGTATTATTTGAAATACCCGGTCAATTCTAGCCAATTTAAAAAGGGTTTACTTAAGGGTTTAACATGGAGTAGACCATTTAAAAGTTATGGGTTTAACATGGAGTAGACCATTTAAAAGTTATGGGTTTAACATGGAGTAGACCATTTAAAAGTTATGGGTTTAACATGGGGTAGACCATTTAAAAGTTATGGGTTTAACATGGGGTAGACCATTTAAAAGCTATGGGTTTAACATGGAGTAGACCTTTTAAAAGTTATGTGTTTAACATGGGGTAGACCATTTAAAACTATGGGTTTAACATGGAGTAGACCATTTAAAAGCTATGGGTTTAACATGGAGTAGACCATTTAAAAGCTATGGGTTTAACATGGGGTAGACCATTTAAAAGTTATGGGTTTAACATGGAGTAGACCATTTAAAAGTGATGTGTTTAATATGAAGTAGATTACTTCTGGCCCATTCTGCATAGGGAGGTAATGAACTTGCTTATGGAAGTGTTAATTAAGAGCTGTTCACAGAATAATTCTTTGCGTGAAGTCGTTCCATGCGCATAATATTTGCTAGTATATAGTATATAGTATTATATAGTACATAGTATTTGCGGTGATATGTTGCCTCTATGTGTGAGTTATACCACCTTCCCCAAATTACATAAGAGACGCTTCACTTTCTTGATGTCTGATATTTGGTCGTTCTTTGTAATATATATATACCATTTATTGCGTAAATTCTTGATTTACAATAATTTTAATAAAAATAAAATGAAAATGAAGTGTGAAAGGAAGAAGAAAATGAAACAAAGTGAGACAAAAGAGAAAGGAGAAAAAAAAAAAAAAATTTACTAGTGATGGGCGAAGCTTCGGCTTCGGAATTCGGACTTGTACGAATATTGGTTAATCTCCGTAGTTCCGGCTTCAAATATTTCAACAAATCCAAACATCAAAATAATTTTTCTCCTTGATTAATTAGACTCCCTAGATCACTCTGTTTACTCGCCGTGTGTCGGAGTCTGCTTTACTCTGTAAGTAATTTAACACTTGAATGCATAAGAATGGAAATGAATCACTGAGTGATGCTACTAATGTCTGCCACCGGCAACACTCTCTAAGCTTGCAATAAGAAGAACACACTTTCACGATTTTAGTCGTAAAAGTAAAAGTGAAATAAATATAAACACTTTAACAATGTTTGGAAGGGATATTTGCTTTAGACAATTGGAAGTGATGACCATGCAAACACCATTTGAGCACAGCTTCTTCATTCGTAGTTTGCTTAGCGAATTTATCAGGTCAAATTTCCCCAGGGCCACCAAGATTATTTAACTCATTGGCTTAAATGGCCTGAGGATTGACGCACGTGGCCAAACTCAACCAGTTACACAATCCATTTCGCCAATGTTATATTCTTCAAAGCTTTTCGTGGAATTGAATTGAGATTAATTTAAAACAGACCACGATATGCATTAATGTGTTATTTTTATGAGCTGTGTCACAATCTTGTTACCATGGCGACCTTGTGAGCTATATTTCTACAACGGAATGACGCGTTGATAATATAAATTTAATATCAATATTATTGGTTAATCGAATCAAGTTGAGAATGGACCCGGACGTTATTTCTCATGTCTGCGTAAATCGCACTACTTACCCCTAATAATTGACCCACATCCCTGCGTCATTGTACCGTGAAATCCGACGTCACTGAGGCAGACCCTCATGACAATTTTCGTAATATGCATATGTATAGAGCATTACTATCACTGGCGATAAATATTCTTGATTCCAATATAGCACTCCACCCCTATGTATCGCAGCCTTGTACTATCGCATGACGTCGTATCCTTGCTACATCAATGAGGGTATTCCGTTTTAGAATAAAAGAGCATTTTGATCAGATTCGATGTCAAACATGCCTGATATGAAGTGGGGCCCGCCTCCTCCGCCTTGTCGCCATGGTGACCACATTGATACCATAGAAACGCCGGCTTTGGTTGTCGAGATGGACGCTCTTGAAAAGAACTTAGTAACTATGGCAACGATGATGAAGAAATTCCCGGGCGTCGCTTGGAGACCACACTACAAAGCCCACAAATGTCCTGAGATCGCTCTGATGCAGGTAGGTGATCAAGCAGCCTCTTTTTCGTTCTAACCCACTCCCTTTTAACCATTGATCTTATATGCTGTATATTGTGAGAAAGGTGGGACTCTACAAACCATATGTAAACAATTTGAATACAGTCAGATCCCGTTAATCCGCCCTCCTCCGTTCCCAAGAAAACTGACGGATTAACGAAAAGGGCGGATTACATTTCAGACCACAAATTGATCAAAATTGTGTGCCATTTTAAAACCCCCAAAACCCATGTCATGCATTAGCGTAGTAGTATATACCATTAGGAATGAAGCAGGAGGTAAATGATCACATGAGGCCAATTCAAGATTTTTATGGTTTGAAAAAAATTGTGATGGTTGTCTGCTTAGCAACATTATTCAATCTGCATGTGATAAGCCATTTCATCACGCTCACTCTGTGTATATCATCTCTATTTTATTGCTTCGCTAACTCCGACTCCTCGAATCTCTCGAAATATAGCATTAATGCGCGCACGTGCTGCCTCGCTTCCCCCCGCCAAGACTTCCTTCGCGGGCTCAGATCCACTCGCTTCTCCACTCGATTGATCTCCACTGACAAACTTCGTCATCTCGTTCGTTCCGCTCCTGAACATCGCTTAACCCAGCGACCAATTAAATTGAAGACTTAACAGAATTTTCGCCTGCGATTTTAACGCTTAACAAGTTAATTAAACAAACAGGGAGGCGCCAGCTGTTGTTAAACTGACCCGACTTCAAAGAAATCGCCGACAATTAGTGTGTCGTGGCTGATGTTTGTTTTCGACACGCTATTTGAGGGGCGGATTACATGTGTTGTTTACAATGGTAACGTATAGATTCGTTCCCTAGAATCGTGGTCGGAGGAGGATTAACGAAAAGGGCGGATTACATGACACAATTAACATTACAAACGATTCGTCCCTGAGATTTTATGGCGGATTACGAAAAGGGCGGATTACGTGACGGCGGATTAATGGGGTCTGACTGTACATGTATATAAGCTTCTTGGTTGGCAATGGCATCGGTCTTCTTTCCTTTTCCATAAAGTTCATTTTTTCGATACTACGATGAGAGTCTCAGACTATTGGGTTGCCCGTCTAAGCACTAGAGATAGATCATGATAGAAAATTAGCATAATGGGGAAATATTTATATGGTAATTCTGATCATTATTTGAATATGAAGCTGAAGAAAAGGGCTCTCGAGAGAAGTATGTGCAAACTAATACCAAAAATGAGAGAACCGATCACGTGTGCTTAAAGCCATGGACCATTCACATATTATAAAGCATGATGCGGTTCAACAGCATCGAGACCAAAAAATAAGCTGTGCAAATCAAACCGTGTTTGCTTGAATGGTATATTGGTTGTGTGTGTATATTTATACAGGGTGGAGCAAAATTATGTTCACAAAGGAGTCATCCAATATGCATGTACTGAATGGTGTCACATTGATTCATTACAGAGAACGAAGCCCGATAATTGCAGCCGATGTGAAATAATACCCCATCACAGCAAACACACAGTATATGCATTAAGTCCGGGTGCTAATGTAGTCAGGTGTTGAAGCACATAACTCAACACATTTAAGTCACGTGTCAGTCAATTTAACATAGTGTGTTTTTGGAAGTAGATGTACTCTGGTCCGATTCAACTCTTTGTGGAGTCGTTTTTCCAGATCTTCTTTCTGTTGATTTTAGAAAGCATTGGAACTTTACTCCCGGACAATATGAACCCTCTGTATGCTTCATGCTTGACTGCATTCACACCTTGAACTGATGCCATGTCACCAAATGCAGACTAGCGGTGCTATTTTGCTGGCAACATTTCATTATTGGTACATACATGGCTGCCACATCCACAGTCAACATTGACAAATCTCAAGTTTTGAGCATTTTTTATAGAATTTCTTTTTTTCGAGAGTGTTCGCTTTCCTCTTTGGATTTCCCCCTCAAAAATGCTATTTTAGGCTTCGACTGATTTCTCGTTTTATTATTGTTATTTTTAAATTGCATTGAATTAATTGACGAATAGATTATCTATTTAAGTGTCACAATATTATCAGTTTCAATGATCTCAGAAAATCAGAGATGAAATACAAAATTTTGAATGCCTATGTTATATAAATTTACCCGATGGAGATTTGTGTGTTTCGGTCATTATGATGCAATGTCACCATGTAACCTTTTGTTTCTAAGTGTTTGTTCGTTTTGTTCAATTGTTTATCACTATTATAAGGTGAGAGTTCGTTTCACGAATAAAATAAAATAAATATAGCATCGCGAAAGTAAAATACTCAAGATTCCCATCTTACCGTCAGTACATATACAGTGTATTGAATTTGTCGGCAAATTTGTCCAGAGGGTTCCCATAATAATTGAATGATAAAGCGTGTATGATTTGATGCACTGCAAGGACTCGTTTGTTACAGACACAAAGCGGGGCTTGTGGTGTTTGCTGTCAAACTTTGGTGGAAGCTGAGTCGCTTGTGCACAACCAGGCAGCCAACGACATCTTCATTACGAATCAGGTAAGCAATTGAACCACCAATCACCACCAAACACACCACACCCTCTTTCAGTTGGTTGGTAAGACAAAGCTGCAGCGCCTGGCAGTACTCTGTCGCCAGGCAACAGTCTCTATCTGCGTGGATGACCCCAGTCACGTGGTGTCCCTGGGCCTTGTGGCCAAGGAAGCGAACGTCAACATTGAGTGTGTTGTTGAGGTTTGCGTTGGGTCGAGGTAAGTGCGTCCGCGTGGACATTTATCTCATTTCAGAGGTGCATGTTTAAAGGTGTGGAGTTCAGCCTGGAAAGGCAGCTGTTGAACTTGCTAAAGAAATTATCGACACGCCGCATCTTTCATTTAAAGGAATTCACGTTTACGGAGGGTGAGCATCGATGATGTAATATTCGCACTCTTTAATGACGTCATCACAGTCAGAATCAACACATCCGGTCTGCGGAGGACAGAAAACAGGCGACTGACACCGTGGTGGAGCACGCTCAGCGCACTTTAAAGGTAGCTGCGATTCAACTGTTATGCAACCTTCCTTCAACATCATCGTCTTCAGGAATTCGATGAAGCAGACATTCGTTGTCCGTACGTCACAGGTGGAGGCACTGGGACCTTCGCGTACGAGGCATGCAGTGGAGTCTTCACTGAAGTGCAACCTGTATCCTTTGCCTATGTTTCTACCTTGCGAATCCTACATAACCGAAGCCTTGACTTAACCTAAAGTGACCAATCCTACATAACCGAAGCCTTGACTTAACCTAAAGTGACCAATCCTACATAACCGAAGCCTTGACTTAACCTAAAGTGACCAATCTTACATAACCGAAGCCTTGACTTAACCTAAAGTGACCAATCCTACATAACCGAAGCCTTGACTTAACCTAAAGTGACCAATCCTACATAACCGAAGCCTTGACTTAACCTAAAGTGACCAATCTTACATAACCGAAGCCTTGACTTAACCTAAAGTGACCAATCCTACATAACCGAAGCCTTGACTTAACCTAAAGTGACCAATCCTACATAACCGAAGCCTTGACTTAACCTAAAGTGACCAATCCTACATAACCGAAGCCTTGACTTAACCTAAAGTGACCAATCCTACATAACCGAAGCCTTGACATATTTAACCTAGGGTTCATTCATGTTTATGGATGCTGATTACAATAAAAACCTCAACGAAGCAGGGAAACATCAGGAGTTGTTCCATCAGAGTTTATTCGTGCTTACATCTGTACAAAGTGCGGTGAGTTGACTGTTGGATGTCTGTGTGTTCACAAAGCAGCTGATTCATATTTTCCTTACACAGAGGGATGGTCGCGCTATCGTTGACGTCGGACTCAAAGGAGTGAGTTTGGATAGTGGCCCCCCGGAGGTGAGTCTCTGTTCAGCATCCCCATCTCACACACGCATCACCCGCATAAAATATAAATGATTAACTGATCTATAAGTTATGCGGGTACAATGATGTTATACAGGTATGAGAGGATATATTTTTAATGGGTTTGTAATGAGTTTGGGTTTGATATTGGCAAGAGAGAGTAGAGGTTGATCTCATTACAACTGTTGGGTGGAGTGTTCTCGGAGGCTCATCTTAAACGGATTAATAATATTATTACTACTACTACTACTACTACTACTACTACTACTACTACTACTACTACTACTACAAATAATAATAATAAAATAATAATAATAATAATAATAATAATAATAATAATAATAATAATAATAATAATAATAATAATTATAAT
>KB296584.1:225160-248345 GCA_000328365.1 Capitella teleta
CCAGGCAGCCAACGACATCTTCATTACGAATCAGGTAAGCAATTGAACCACCAATCACCACCAAACACACCACACCCTCTTTCAGTTGGTTGGTAAGACAAAGCTGCAGCGCCTGGCAGTACTCTGTCGCCAGGCAACAGTCTCTATCTGCGTGGATGACCCCAGTCACGTGGTGTCCCTGGGCCTTGTGGCCAAGGAAGCGAACGTCAACATTGAGTGTGTTGTTGAGGTTTGCGTTGGGTCGAGGTAAGTGCGTCCGCGTGGACATTTATCTCATCTCAGAGGTGCATGTTTAAAGGTGTGGAGTTCAGCCTGGAAAGGCAGCTGTTGAACTTGCTAAAGAAATTATCGACACGCCGCATCTTTCATTTAAAGGAATTCACGTTTACGGAGGGTGAGCATCGATGATGTAATATTCGCACTCTTTAATGACGTCATCACAGTCAGAATCAACACATCCGGTCTGCGGAGGACAGAAAACAGGCGACTGACACCGTGGTGGAGCACGCTCAGCGCACTTTAAAGGTAGCTGCGATTCAACTGTTATGCAACCTTCCTTCAACATCATCGTCTTCAGGAATTCGATGAAGCAGACATTCGTTGTCCGTACGTCACAGGTGGAGGCACTGGGACCTTCGCGTACGAGGCATGCAGTGGAGTCTTCACTGAAGTGCAACCTGTATCCTTTGCCTATGTTTCTACCTTGCGAATCCTACATAACCGAAGCCTTGACTTAACCTAAAGTGACCAATCCTACATAACCGAAGCCTTGACTTAACCTAAAGTGACCAATCCTACATAACCGAAGCCTTGACTTAACCTAAAGTGACCAATCTTACATAACCGAAGCCTTGACTTAACCTAAAGTGACCAATCCTACATAACCGAAGCCTTGACTTAACCTAAAGTGACCAATCCTACATAACCGAAGCCTTGACTTAACCTAAAGTGACCAATCCTACATAACCGAAGCCTTGACATATTTAACCTAGGGTTCATTCATGTTTATGGATGCTGATTACAATAAAAACCTCAACGAAGCAGGGAAACATCAGGAGTTGTTCCATCAGAGTTTATTCGTGCTTACATCTGTACAAAGTGCGGTGAGTTGACTGTTGGATGTCTGTGTGTTCACAAAGCAGCTGATTCATATTTTCCTTACACAGAGGGATGGTCGCGCTATCGTTGACGTCGGACTCAAAGGAGTGAGTTTGGATAGTGGCCCCCCGGAGGTGAGTCTCTGTTCAGCATCCCCATCTCACACACGCATCACCCGCATAAAATATAAATGATTAACTGATCTATAAGTTATGCGGGTACAATGATGTTATACAGGTATGAGAGGATATATTTTTAATGGGTTTGTAATGAGTTTGGGTTTGATATTGGCAAGAGAGAGTAGAGGTTGATCTCATTACAACTGTTGGGTGGAGTGTTCTCGGAGGCTCATCTTAAACGGATTAATAATATTATTACTACTACTACTACTACTACTACTACTACTACTACTACTACTACTACTACTACTACTACTACTACTACTACTACTACTACTACTACTACTAATAATAATAATAATATTAATAATAATAATAATAATAATAATAATAATAATAATAATAATAATAATAATAATAATAATAATAATAATAATAATAATAATGATGATGATGATGATGATGATGATGATGATGATGATGATATAAAACAAATTGGTTAAAGCTAATATTCAGTAAATTTAAGATACCATGCATCAAGGAAAAAAATAACATTGACAAAGACAGGATTGTTTATCTTCCTGTTGTAAACTTTTTTTCAGCATTGAAGATTATAAAATTGGTGTTGGATCGTGACTCGTATAAAAGGGCTAACACGACTGACGTGGTTAAACAAATATTTGCATTTGGTCGATTCAAATCTGGATTTTTTTAACGTGTGTGTATGAACTCGTCTATTACGAAAACATGGTTTTAATTAAATTTTCTTCGTCTGGGGAGCATGCATTTCTCCGATGTAAATTCAGTAAGGAAAAAAATGTTTACTTTGATTTACGAGAAGTTTCTCAGGGTTTCCGAGCATAGATATAGATTAGCTTTTATTATAAACAAGATGGGACATTGGCCTATCTCCCATAGTGAGAAGCAAAAAAAAAAAAAAAAAAAAAAAAAAAAAGGGGTCATAATGGGTCGCTTAATTGAACGATTCTCAGTTCTGCGCGGATTTTGAAATACACGTCTGCCCGACATAAAATTCATATTGTAATGTCAGTATAAAATAATACAGGTAAATAAAAGATAAAACCGAGCACAAATTTACCAAAAAATTATAGTTTGCGCAAAATTTGAGAGTATTTTGCTTCGCCAAAATCAGAATCTGAGTTAATCAGTAAGCGGATGGCAGTGTTGCCATGACAACGGGCTACATGGCACGAGCGATGTGAAATCTAGATATACACGTAATAGCTATATTTCCGAGTGTAAACTGTAGTCGATGCCGTCACAGAGAATCATATAATTATTTAAAGCAAATAATAAAATGTACAGTTTGCTGATCCAGAAACACGCGGAGGAATTGTTTTAAAATAACATATATAAGTCAACATAAATGCTCATTCATTCATTAAACAGCATGGAAATATAATCAAGTCGTCTTTATATTGAATTAAATATTTCAATATTTATAATTATGAATTATATGTGCCCCAATTCAACCATGAAAATATATCAACTAAATGTTGGTTTCGAGAAGATGGAGAAGAATTTTGTGTTTAAACTCGATGCTTAAATATCATGCAATCAAAACACAATATCATACTGAAATTTGTATTGATTTTGATAATAGTAATAATAACAATGTATAATTTATATAATTATTTCAATCTCATTGATCTCTGTGTTGGTTTTTGTTGTTGTGTGCCATTATTATATACTTAAAGCTATATAAATAATTCTATATATATGACTCCTCAGATTTACGTAAATCCGAATTTATCGTACGTAATCGGAGGAGATGAACACGGAAAGCTAAAGGCAAATACGGAATTGGGACAAACGACCATCAACAAAATGGAGGTGATGACATGAACCATGCGTTATGAGTCTTTCGATTAGTGCGTTATGATACAGGAATTGAGTGCGTTATGATTTCAGGTCGGTGAGCGTCTTTGGCTGGTACCCGGGCATTGTGACCCCACGGTGAACTTACATGACTGGTTGGTCGGCATGCGGCATTTCCAAGTGGAGAAGATGTTTGCGATTGCAGGCAGAGGACCTGGTGTTTAATGTATGTTAATATATGTTAATGTATGTTTATATATGTTAATTATAAGATATCAATAAACACAACGTTAGGACTCATTTGTATTATTTCACCTGGTTGTCAATGAGTCATAAAAATACCTCTGAATCAAGAGTTCCTTCTGGGATTAATTCTGGCTTTATTCGTCAAGGTGGCTGACTTTCATTAGACTGTCTCCAAGGAGTATCGAACGCCAATAATCAATGGTGTATATCGTCACACGAGTAGTGAATATCACTTATAAACAAAGTACTCATTCAGAACATTTACTTAACATGGTATATGAACAGATATCATGATTTCGGAAGGATTAGCGCCATGTGATTATCTTATCTTATCTTATCTACGTGTTCAAAGATGGATAAACCAAAGGAACCACCAGTGCCTAAAAGCCGAAAACTACTTTTCGATCCATTATCTTTTCGCTTCTACTTCGAATCTTCGTCCCAATCCGTTGCTAGGGTGAGTTTCAGGCGAGCAAAGCAAGTGAGAAATGCAAACAGATGCGAACAGAAGAAACTAGAAATGAATTTGAAAAGAATCGAAGGATACCAGGATATCTTTGAGCATAAACTCAGCTCAGAAGTGGACGACCATCGTGCTAGAATGAAAGATATGGTCGCCCATTCCAGAGCCTTACAGGGAATAGCCAACCACAGCCAGCCCCTTGGGCACCTAGGGAAATATGGATTAAACGCCACCAAGGAACAGCTGCACCAGAAGATCGAACTGGAGAAAAAGAAACTCACTGCCAGCCATATGCGGAGGGAGAGGTCAGAGATGCTCCTCAAAACGAGGGCACCCATGACCCAGATTGACCGCAAAGTGGACACTAGTACTCTTTTCACAGCTTGGAGGAAGGCACGGAGCAGTACGATTTCCCTGGAGAAACCAGGTCGGGTTCTTCTTCCTCCCATTAAGGTGCAGATCACGGATTGTTCATCGGCGCACAAAGAGCAAATATTCATCACACAAATGAAGGAGCTCT
This sequence comes from Capitella teleta, assembly GCA_000328365.1. Lineage (NCBI taxonomy): Eukaryota > Metazoa > Annelida > Polychaeta > Capitellidae > Capitella > Capitella teleta. Next base: position 229,446 of record KB296584.1, read on the forward strand.
GAGGTCTGTGTTGAACTGTGACAACAAAAACATTTGTATTTGAATTTAGATATTAATGTACCAAATAGTACGCAATTATATTAATAGTTGCCTAGCATTGTGAACTCACCAATGATGAATTATTATTATTATATAGCAGATGTATGTCAACATAAATCATATGAATAAAAGAATTTTGTTATTGACAAATGTATTAATTAGTTGTGCTGTTTTAATCGGACAAGACAAGACGTGTCGTGGTGTTCAATTAACCTGTATAATGTAATATAAGTCAATTGAAACGATGAATCGACACTCATCTACATTAATGCCACTTTAAGCTACATTCCACATGCTGTCATAGTCTATGTCTAGTAATTGAGATTACGTAACATTACAATTCAAAATCCTGTTAAGTTGGATAAAGCTCCTCATGAAATTCGTGATCCGACCGATAACTCATAATTGGATATTCTCCTCTGCTTCAATCCTTTTACCTCGACAGCGTTACTTGCAATGTTATACCGTTGCTATTGAACCCTTACCAACGATTTATATGACCCCCACAATGGATTACTATACTGCTAATCAATCGTTGGAGTCCTTTATTACTCTAACATATGAACATTGCTCATTATGCTGATATGTACTTGATATCAGCATGGTGTGACCTTTAACCAAAGTCGTGTTATCTGAGATATAATTTTACTTAACCCCATCTGAGCTGTAAATTGCGCGTTTATTGCCCCGTGGACTAGCTGTGGGAGCAGAGGTTACCAAAGGTAACCAGAAGTCATGAATATATTGCAGGAGAGAGAACAATAACGACAAGCAACGGGACATTAAAAGACGACAAAGGGAACATTTCGTGCTGCTGTTATCACCCCTGGGAAACTCCTTTGGGCCACGCACCTCCACGACCAAGAAGAAGTCAAGGGAAAATTTAGATTACGGCATAACTATTATACACAAATACAGGATCTTGCAGAAGATTCACCAATTGTTTGGTGCAGTTATGAACATGCATAGAAATGGGAGAAGCTGTTCATTTAAAAGCAGAGGCGTCAAGTTTAAGGTGTCGACCGCGAGAGGCGGACAGCAGGTGACGTCACAAGGAGATGTCTCATTGCGCATGTGGAAGGAGCAAGCGGAGCCTTAAAGACGCTGAAAGAAATCTGCGTGTGACTTAGATGAAGACGAATGACGCAAACCTTCTGCTTTAGTTCGACCAGAGTTTGCAGAGTAATTGCATCTGTGAGGAGACCCCTTGTGACGTCACAACGAGTTTACTTATTTTGACCTTATTTCCACCCATCGATTGTGATCTATGTGAAACATATCTCAATGTGAATTAATAACAAATGCGCTGGTAAATTCTGTACGCTTGTAGTACATGACCCCAATGCTCTAAAGAATAAATATACACACGTAAATGATGTAATGAACACAGCACCCAGGTACGTACGTTCAATTTCAGCGAATCTTGAACATTAAAATCGTGCCATCGGACACAATGAGCTAAAACTGCAACACAAATCAAAACTTTGATGAATCTCTTAATCAAGACGTGTGAATTAGGCAGCTCATGAACAGGTCATGTGAATGACACGAATGAATCGTTGAAAACGGATTTTCGAGCAATCTTAACATACGCGGGCGAAATGAACAAATATAGGACGCCATTCTATGACCAGGATATGTAAATTATTATGCGAGATAGACACGTCGTCTTTTGAACTGCACCCTTCCCATCGATATTATGCACTGTTGATGTCACAAAACCAGTTTTATTCAGAAGTAGATCTCAGCTGTATAAATTATGCAAAATCTTCCTGCTTAAGGATATAGGCATATTCATGAAGGTATCGATGGTCGATTTCATCCTTGATTAAATCTCATCTCAAGGGCAAAATGATGACTTCATTCAGGTGTGAAATTGACAGCATTAACTTGAAACGACCGCCTACTTTGCCCGATTCATTAGTTCTTGATCAATCAGAATATTTGATTGATTTCAGCCTCTTGTATATATGTTCGGAATTCCAGACATAATTCGAGTTCGCTATCAACTTGTGTCGTTGTGCATTTAGAAATAGCACCGCAATTTTAGCCCTAATGATGCAAACCAAAAAGCATAAAAATTTAGATGATGTGGATCTAAATGCATAATAATAATAAAAGTGTGTATAAGAATGTTAAGGTCTCTCAGTGATATTTTCTGTCTTGTTTTGCGTACATTTATACGAATTCCTAGAAAGAATGTCGCCACAGGCCACAAGCAGGAGTTGATCAGAATATATTATGTTTATTCGAAGATAGGATTAGCAGAACGAGAAAAGCATAAATCTGATTTATTCTCTGATAACTTTCCAACACTAATATCAAAATGCTGCAAATGCCAACGATGGGGCAATTAGAAGACAGTTAATATGCTGTGCATATATTTTTTTCTCGCGATATATAATAACTATTATGCCAGACCGGTGCTATGCAAATCACTGCCTTTGGATTTGGCCTCACTGATGTTGCCGCAATTCTCGATTGCGGCCCCGGAGGTGCTCAGCTGATCGTCAAGCAAATCCAACGCTATGCCCTGGTTAAAGCTGTCTTATTGTAAGCGTGAATACCAATTATCGAGAGCTTTAGATCTCTTTGATGTGGTCAAGCTGTCGCTCGGTGGCGACACTCGAGAATTGGGATATAAGAGAGTTTAATATGTTCATTTGTTCTGCTAATTTCTTTGAGATTCGTTGCTGTTGCATAATATACGTGTAATACACTGAACACTTGTTGGTCAGGTACGTATAAGGATTGAGCATGGCTCAAAACTTATTCGTATATAAACATCCCTGGTGGTCGGCTCCTTCGTTAGACTACATTCCGTGCATTTGATCCTAATGGCCTAACGGACACGTGGAAAGAAATTGCGATGACCTTGACGTTTCCAGGAAAGGAGAAGGTCAATTGACTCATCACCGAATGATGAGAGATCATCAAAAATGTCACTCGCACGTGTTATAACAAAGGCTTCGATTTACAAGAAGTAATTGAAGGTTGATTTTAAGTTCGATCCTCGCCGAGATGTCGTCAGAAAAGAATAAATTGGGTTATGGTCAGAATAATATTATTGTAAATAAATTAGTTGTAATTTTGTCAGGTCATGGTTTGTATGTGAAATACTAGATTGCATGCTGACCTTTGCAATTAGCTAAAACTGTGACTGTTGAAGCTGAAGGCCTAGGATTTAGGCAAAATCTAGGGTTCTTCCTTCCTTCTGTGAAAGAGGAAACGCTAATTGGCACTCGTTGAGATAAGTGACATTGTTGTGCCACCCAATATCACTTTTATCTTATCAAACAGAACGCCATGCATTTCTTGAATATCCTCCTTCTCCTCCTCGCCGTCGCTCCTCTGTGTTTTGATGACGCCCATCGTGTTGGCACCCCCCCCCCCTCCCGGTGAGTTGGATGACATTGTACAATGTCATATCTTACATCCACTTGTTTATTCCAGACGAGCCATATGCAAAGAATTTCTGGTTTCCCTTCTTCGGTTTTCACAAACTGACACCTCTGGGATCGTTAAGGACTCATGGAGATCGTCGTGAATTCAAAACAATTAAATTGAACAATTGAAACAAAACAGATGTGCAACTGAGCTGCTTAGTAAACACCATGCAGTTGGCTTTTCAGGTGGTGGACACATCGTAATTGGTTCTCTTAGGTCGGACAACTCAAGAACCAAACTCACACACGAGCGATCGCATGATGGCGGTTTCCTTTTTGGTGTGCCTCGATTGCGTATTGCGTAACTGCGTATCGATATTGAAGGGGCTATGTGCTTCGTTGTCTGTGTTAGTGCATGGTTCATTATCTTTGAGATCTATCGATAAAACAAAGAGAAAACCCAGGTTCCTAGTGACAGCTCTGATTCTAATTTGACCCAAGAGGAATGGAAAGAATACAGAAACAAATTAATTAATTAATTAATTAATTAATTAATTGCATCAATTGAATTAATTGATTATAATTGATTGCATCAATGCTGAAGGAATCAATCAAGTACAGCATGTCAATAATCGTCAACAATTGACCGTGAAAATCATCTAATCCAGAGGCAGATGCTCCAGTGTCTGAAAAAGAATTTGAATGATCTGAATGCCAAGATCACACTTGCTCTTATTCATTTGATCACAGAGCACACACAATCCAGTCGGTTTGATAGAGATGCAGCCACGACAGATTCATAATGCTCTGTACGCTGTGATCACGAGGTTAATTAATGCACTGGCTGGCATACCAGAGAGGCGCAACCTGTAGCATTTCAGATGGGTGCTAACTTGAATGGATGGGCCGCCATGCAACATACGAAGCTGAGATGTTGCATGTGCGTCCAAGTGGATGTTAAGAATTCAATTGTTATGAAAGAAACAGGAAGGACGTGTGTAACTAAATGCACGCGAAAAGGAAATCCACACAAATCACCCGAAGGTAGAAACATTCAGATGCATTTGGATACCAAGAAAAACTGATTCGTTTTGTTTACTGCCGGGAGTGCCGTTTTAACGACTTGCAATCAGGCATCAAATGGCTCTTCCATCGAGCGGAATAGCAATGCTGTTGGAAGAAAGCTGTTCTCGCGACTCTTGTATTCATCCATACGATCCTTCATGCAAACGAATTATAATTCGATCACAAAGAGTAATATCATGAGATGATTTTTTTGTGCAATTATTATTATTATAATATTTTCGTGACAGTGGTCAAATGTCTAAATGATTTTAAGTTGACCCCTTTCAGATGTTCAAGGTCATTTCAACAAGAATCATCGGATAATCTGTCTGGATTTTCTCAAAGGAATACTTGTGGAGCTTCATAATTCCCAATACGATTATCATGTCGTACTGATCAGGCCCCTTAAGGCATGTCTTCTCGTTTCTCTTAATGACATATGATGATCGTGTGCTGATGTAAAAGTCATTAATTTATGCTTCATGTACGTCATAATTGTACCCTTATAAGTGATTGCTATCTTGATAATATTATCTCAGCCCCTATTGCTGTATCTTTGGGTTTTACAATACGCATCTTTGATCCAATTGCTGTATAATTTTCCTGCACTTATCATTTTCCCTCTGCCTTAAGTTTATAGATGGGTGATAATCCAGTCAAAATAAGATTCAAGGTGGACATAAATGCCACAAACGATTTCAATGGAATATTATGTGGGGTAGCACCCTTATTAAGATACCAAAAGTCTAATTCAATAGCAATAGTGGAACATGGTTAAATCAATTTATTAATCGTCAATCAATTATTTAATTGAGGCAAGCTCAAAATATTCAAGTAAACATCGTCATATATCATATCAAAATGAAGGAAATCAGAATTCAAACCAAATGAGCATTAATAAGTTTTCGAAAAATGCACCTGTACTTTTAAGGTAAAGTCTTAATAATAACCATTGCGGAAATGTGCTGCCGGAGAAAATTTGAGTCAATATTGTCATGCAGTGTATTAAAGTTCAGCTTATGAAAAGCTAATTATATAATTATAATAGATATGTAATTTCCAGCAATGAAAACCACACAAACAATATTATATAATGCAATTAATATATAACACTATGCTCAGTGCCAAACAATATATTACGTATATTATTTCAAACAGCATTTTCATCATCATCATCATCATCATCATCATCATCATCATCATCATCATCATCATCATCATCATCATCATCATCATCATCATCATCATCACCCCATACTCAGGCCGTTCGTGCAGCTTGATCCACGAAATATATCTCAGGCTATAGAGATATCTTCAACCCATGATTCTAATAACTGCAGCGAGGACTGCTGTCGGTCATGATAGGCTTGCACTAGGAATCTTCAATCTTCCAGCCCCACTCTGAAGCATCTCCGTGCATCTCCGTCATTTCTGTCCTTGAAGGTGTGTGCAAAAGCTAAGGAATTCTGCCACTGAAGCTGAGGGCAGAAAACACCGCGCGCGTACAAGGAAGGTACTGGAGGAGATTATGAAGCAAAACTGTTCTTCATGCCTGGTTGTTTTGATATCATGGCCAGGCTAGCCGCAATTAAGAGTAACAAGAGCCTCTCCAGCAGAGCAGACATCATTGTTGCTGGAGGCTTCAGAGAAAAACACCTCAGAGTGTTTGGTGTGTCATTATGAGTTTAAAAGATGCCCCCTTCCCTATATGCCATAAAGTGCTGAGGTGCCATCACAACCGAGAATTGCATGGCGGAAGCTGGGGAAGCTATCTCTTGACATCCATTCCCAAGGATGTTTGGATTGTCTGTATTTGCCATACCCTGCAGCCCTCCTTGGTTGGTTGTCTGACGGTTTGCCGATTCAAGTTGAATGGGGTTGGCGATAGCGGAATTAATGCGATGACATAGCCGCACCATTAGGTCGGTGTTTTTATCGATTACTATGACTTCCATGATGATCCGTCTCTTTAGCATTCTCTGTGGCTATTTGACAGATTGATAAGTCAGCATCCAACTCTAACTGTTTCAACATGCTTCTCATTGACTCTATTTTGTGTGCATTCAAGTTGAGTACAAATACTTTGTTTTTCTCGTTCGATAAGAAATCTCCTTTCTTACTTAAAGTGCATAGCAGTTTCACGCAGTCGGCTTCGTTCTAAGTGGGTTGCTTGTGTATCATAGACTAGCGATGTCATTGAATATTTGCTTGTTTGGGCCTTGGTAGTAGTTGAAGTAATTACAAACTATGCTGTGTTAGGGGGTTGATTGGAATCGAATCTAACTATTTCCAATAGCATCTGGTGTTACTGCATGGTTTTATAGATGCATTTCAGTCACAAATCCTTAGTTATCAAAGACTCAGAGGAATAAAAAAATATATCTGTAGTATCAACCATTGATGTGGGGTATGGAGAGAAGAAAAAAATACAGAGAATATATTTATTATGAGCCAATATATTACAAATACCAAAATTACCCGTTTTTGGTCTCATTGACATCACTAATTATCAATTTTGACCATGTTCCACTATTGAGATTCACTTAGACAATCAGTATGTTATGCTCGTTGCATTTTCCACAACATGCACTAAAAATCATTTGTGTTGCAATTATGTCTAGGTTGACCCCCCAAATTGAGCTAAATTGACTGGACTATAAGTAATTAAGTACCCTTACTGTCACCAACAATCAGTAAACTAGATCATTAATTTTAACGAGAACCCGCTTGTGCTATTGGTAGACCAATTGTTATTCATACACAAGAAGGAATTCTGCATTATGTAAACACGATGATCTCCGACTGTGGCCGCCATTACACATGATTATGCTTCATGGCTTTGGGTGATTCTTAGAAACGGACCAAAGTCTCTTCTTCACGTCTTTGTTCTGTTCTATATTTGACCAGGAACGAAATGGAGAGCACCTGAGTCGGTTTCTGTTCTCCTTTAGGCTTACGTAGACGAGCACATTGTCCAACATCTGGACTTATGTCTGGGCTTTGCATTAGATGATTACGCGATTGGCAGCTAAAAGAAACATTACTTTGATAGCCCACCTTATTGTTAGACAAAGTTCATATAATGGCTGTAAGATGTTACTCTGTGCGAGGTCATTAAACAAACCAATAATAACACCAAGCTAGGTGATTGCTTGGATGCAAATGGAAGAATGCCCTTCAAACCTTCCAATTCGATATATTTTAAGGCCAAGTTTCTTCTTGCATTCGGACCTTACGGTGATAATGGCCAGGCTGATGCAACAAGTAAACGGCCCTAATAGCTCAGAGAAGAGAGGACCTTCGCAGCTGCGTGATCATTTTCACAATTCCACGTGGTGTTCGTGCGTTGGGTCAACGTGACCTGCCGAAATGGAAAGGTCGACCTGACCTGGCACAATGTCACTTCAAGGGGCTGTGTCTCGTCAGTATAAAACGTGACGGATGTTTGTCGTGTAATATAATTAATAGTACTTAAAACACGATGGATAATGTCACCATAATTAAATTGCTGTTTGTCCCAATATTCATTTACATGTATAAATGTTTTACATGTTGTAATTGGGGACTTTGGGTGGGGGGGGGGGGGGTTAGGACAATGCAAGAAGCTTTTAGTTGCTCTCATTTCACTTTGGGGTTATGCCTTCATGACCTATGACCCCTGTTGCCGAACCATTCGTTGTGATGGTCAAGGTTACTTTGCGAATCCTCCATGGCTCAGCTTTTTTTAAAGCTACAGCTGCTCAAAAATAAATTAAAAAAACATTTACGCGTGACACAACAGTTGATGATTCTCCTTCCAGTGATCAGACATTGATGCGCAAGCAACTCAACAATCTCCCATTGGGAACTACTGCCTCTAGATTATTAGAAATACAACTTCCTCGGTGTTGAGCTGAACAACCAAGGACGCATGATGAGCGTAGAGGAAGCCGTACACCCCAGTCATACCTCATGCCTGACAACCAAGGGCATCACCAATGGTCTCAAATGACGTGTGGTAGTTGTCCTCAACTCATCTATGCGTTGATCTTTTATGCATTTGTCAATAGAAATCCTGCTGTATGATATCAAAAGCTCACGCATATGGAAAGCGCTACAGCAGTTGTATTCGGAATGCTGCACTCAGTTTACAGCAGCTGTATAAGCAATACACATACCGACGGCGTACTGCGTTTTCAATAAGAAGGAGTTGTGCAAGAAAAAAAAAAAAAAAAGAAACGAACTTTTACGGCAACGACAGAATACATGTTTATTAAACAAGGGATGAGGTGTGGATTAAAATAAGCCGCACGCTCCACGATTCGGTTAAGTTCCGAGCCGACGGGGGTGGCATTAAATTTACTGCTGTAAACGGAGTACACTTCGTATACAGCTGCTGTCAATAGAGTAACTTTGAATGTACATTTCATGTGATGGTAATTTGTTTATCTTTCAGCCCCTGTTTATTTCAGTACATCGGTTTGAAGTAGCTTTTTCATTAGAATATAGTAAATAAATTCAAGAGCCATTTCAGCGAGCAATTTCAGTGGACAATATCAGTTGAGTCTGTCAGTGAAATATTCAGTATTTCCTTCTCCCCGTAATGTTCCAGGGAAACCCAAAAACATTACACATCTTTACCAAGAAAAGGAAATTTTACACCAAGACGAATTTCTAAGAAGAGATCTTAAAACAGCTGCTTGGTCACCCCCTCCCCCCGAAAAAAGCCCCACAGCAAAAAAAGGTCACCAATGAAACAGATCGCAAAGAAGTGTGTTAAGAAAGCTTACCCCAAGGCCTGGCTTTCATTGGCGCATTAGGCTGACCGTTCACAAGTACAAATTGAAGGTTCTGACGCCTTCAAATACATGCTTCCTCATCCGATTGGAACGCAACACGCCACCTGAGCCTTATCTGCTCAATCAGGCATTCAGAGCACTCGTATTCGACACCAAACCCGGCAGGTTTTTATCTCCTATACATCATGTAGTAGACGTATGTTCTGTGCACGTGAATGCCAGGTTCAGAACACAGTGCGTGTGGTTGGTGTCCTCAGTTGCAAAGGACGATTATTTCATCTGTTTACAAGACACCTTGGCGCCCATCAGACACCAGGGGTCTTTGTCCTGAGCGCTGTTACAGACAACCAGATTATCAGTCCTCTAAATCCAGGGAGACATGAAATTTGCTTTCCGGGTTGGAGCAATTAGTAAACGCTCACTGAGAAGCTACATGTATGTAATTGGGAAATCAGATTTTATGGGGTGACGCAAAGGAAAATTGACATCATACAATACATTGATATCTGCAAGAGACTGAAACAGCATGCAGCGATTGTCGGGATGGAAGGTGGAAAGAAACGGAACTTTTAATTTCTCCTAAACTGTCCAAATATGATAAATGTAAAAGCAATAAGAGCAAAAAAGATTCGATATTTAATGCCTCTGTCAAACTACTCTTATATACTTAAGGTACAGAAGAAACGCTGTGCTTATGCAAACACCACATTCCGAGTTTGCATTGCAGAGACACGAATTTCCATGTGTACTAAGTTGAACCAATTGAATACATATTCCTGAAATTTCAAAGAAAACAAAAGGAATTAATTTGGTTTAATTGGAAGAACAATCCACAAGGAGTCAAAATAAAAATTTCGATTTTCATGGTCAGATATTCCCTGTACTCTGACTCACACACCAGTAACACAAGCGAAGATTTTTCGGCCAAATTTCTCGATGAGCCTCTCGACCTTGCCCTGTGAGATGTTGTTACAGCCTTGAATCAGCTCTCTGCTATTGTGGAGAGACGGGAGGCGGTGAGGAATTGATGACTTTAGTTTATCCCCTAAATGTTCATTTGGTGACAAATTGGGGGATGTGCCAACCATGACAATGCCATGAGTTTTTGTCCTTCCTAAAGAAGTCTGTGATGACCATAGCAAGGTATGGGTGAGTCTTTTTGCTGTAATAGTCGGATCTCCGGATATTTGTAACCTGGATTTGGGGTCTTTTATGGAGATCTGAGCCCTTATCTCCCTTACCTGAGCCGATATCAAGAGTTTCTCTGCAGATATCGCATACCCCCTGTCACATATTCACTAAATATGAACCAGTCTTAGCCCTAAGCTCACCGGATTTGTCAGTCCGCTCGGTTTGCTGTCACTTTTAGGTATCCAGAACTACCCGATGATGCATTTGTTGTGTGGTTGATACACTGTATCCGATTTGGTGGTTTGTGACTCTTGGATCAACTCCACGCTCCTGAAGGCTTCTGGATACTACCCCTCAGGAAGCCGACAGCCTTCCCAGAGTGCAATTTTTTCAAAACTCTGATTGCTTTTAAGTAAAGCACTCATTGGAGCATCGTTCCCATCAATTTTATTGTCTATCAAAGACATCTTGTCATGGGTGTACTCGAAAGAATGTTTACCTGGATCCACGGATTGGCTGCAAAAGAAAATCAATTTTTGATCGCAAACGGTTTGAAAAGGAACAGAATAGACTCGTGCAGCGTGTAGAATATTCTTGTAGACCCAAACTTGGATTAACTAATTATTAAGCCAATTACAGATAGTTGTGTGGATATAACAGTGAGCGAGCAAACTGACAAGGATCGGCTCGCGGTTGAAAAGTTACTCACCACATTGTGGCTTGAGTCCTGAAGTGAGCTCATGAAGGAAGTGAATGATGTGCTTACTTCGCGTGTTGAAAAGACTCGATAATTTCTCACGAATAAGACAAATGAGAAATTGACACAATTAATCACTCTAGATGGTTCGCCACACATCCATGAAAACTTTGCATGACTCTATATGACCCCATAAAACGGCTGGGCGCTGTGCGCCACTGTCTATGGCAATACATGCACTACTAAAGATCAATTCACATTAAAGTGAACAATTATAACATCGCAATCCTGGGGCACATACAACGATAACCTACATAGTTCATGCTTCTGTGTCATCTGTGTGCGTCTTAAGGTCTCCGTGCCTCGCTTAATTTTGCCAGTCTTCTTTTTCCAAGAGCTCATTTCTGAATGACGCCATCTTCACACTCACACTGAAAATTGAAAGTCAAACGCAGAAAAGTAAAACACGAGCGCCCTCTATCGTCCAATGCAACAGAAGGTACAACTGAAATGACCCTATGCCATTCGGCTGCTAGTTGTTCGTCACTTCGATCAAATTGACCAACGCTCTGAACGGTATGCATTGCAGCAACAGCACAAAGGCCACTCAGTCAACTGACTCCAATTAACTCACTTCAAACGAATATTAACAGCTGCCCTCAGCGACTCATTCATACCGCAGTATACAACAATTTACATAACTTTTGATACCAGGTATAACATTCTGCAGTCAGTAATTAGTGTAACTGGGCCCTTGTCGTCTTCATCTATTCCTGCGCACTGCACAGGGGAAAGCTCTGATTTCTCTTAGTTACATTAGCGTAGGAGAAATCCGGGTTGTACAACCACATTGTGGAAATTTCCGAAAGTGTTTTTGGTTTTCAAAATAGGTTGTCCTAAAACATTGGTGCAATTGAGCTTTGCGCCATGCACCGTAGTTGGTAGTAGGGATAGCTGCCAACCGAAGACACATTTGTAAAGCCACGTGAAATAATCATGCTTAACAGCTGAAATTCAATCCGCCATCACGACATTAGGGAGTCAAAGTTACCTGTTTCTCTGCACAAAATTCAAATACGCCCCATTGAGCTGCTAATGAAACGTTTGGAGCACCTGAAACTGAATGACGTAACTGCTTTATTTCTTCTGAAACATCAGTATGCAAGAGTAGAGTTCTGAAAGCAAAAGTAAATAAACTCTGAAAATCACAAAAATGTACAATTCTGATCAGTTCACCTCTCTGAGGGATATACGCATTAAAATTTAATGCTTGGGTAAACAGTGACTCTCCTCTACCCTTACATAATGCATAAGTCACAGTTCCTTGTATTCATAAATGATAATAAAGCTGGCGTTATTTGTTCTCTTCCATCACTACGCACGTCATTGTCAAGATATCTTATAGTCACATTAATTGTCACATTGGATGAATGCATACTTATAAACCCTTCATAAAAATGCAAATGAGATACGCAGCATGAAGCATTGTGGCGGGTAAATTGAGTTCAACCTCAGACGAAATTGCAATCATCGATTTATCGAACATGAAAAATACACACTTCTGAAGTCGGCAAAATGTTGTATATACGGCGCTGCAATCGACATGCACTTGTGCTATAGCACAATTTCCGCAGTCAATGAGTCGGATTTAGCTCCGCGCTTTGCGCCAACGCCAGCAACAATAATCTGCCTGCCGCCATTTCGTCGGATATAAACCCATTCGCTGGCTGACTACCCCAAATACGTGTTGTGTGTGTTCTATGGGATTCGGGATCTCCTGCTTAATCGGTGGACACCGTTTTAGTGTGATTATCTAGACCGGAAGTCGTGACCCGCTTACGACGTCACGTGGAGATGGGGCCGCTCAAAAGTAGCCCGTTCGTCGGCTGACATCGCATTACATGTGCGCGACCTCTTTGCCAAGATGCCGATGCCTGATAACTTGGACAATTACTCAATGATGATAGCTCATGGCGGTCGGCCCTATATGGAAGCCGTGCCTCATGTCAGCATCCCGTATCTGACTATTTTGGGACCAGCGGCCGTGGTGGGAAGTTTGGGGAACGTGGCGGTGCTCAGCGCCATTCTACTCAACCATAACCTCCATAAACCACAGAGTGTATTTCTCGTCAGCCTTGCAATCGCTGACATTATCGTCACTAACGTCATGGACCCCCTCAGCGTCATCGGTGAGTGTTTATATTATTATCAGTCGAAATGAACAATCATGAATGTCCATCTCACTTTTAGTGTTGTTCTGCGGTCATTATGTATTCATTGCTATGCGTCGACATTGACATTAATCTCCATGTAAACTACACGCTACAAATGCCAGAGTATAGAATGAGAAAGTGCTATCTCAGAGGAATTCCCTTTAATGCATATATAGTAATTAGACCTCCCGTGTCCAACCTTTCCACCAAAGACCTTCATGTCCCGAGGAGGAAACATTGTGTTGTCTATCGTATCACTTTAGTTTGACCTCTGAACTCATACACCACAACCTTCTCTCTCTTTCTATTGAATGTTTTCCCTTTCATTAAAATTGCATTTGTGATCGCATTCACCTTGAAATCCGAATAAATTAATGTTTACGTGGTCCGAGAAGTATAAGCAGGATTTAAGTGCTTTTAGCCAAGGACACAAGGTACTTAACACCTGCTTTCTCCCTCGGTCTAATGACACCTACGCATTAATTAGTTTAACTACACAACTCGTATATCGTCTCACAGTATGCATTGTTTCACTTTACGTTCGTCCTGTTGCCGTAGATCAGGACAGGTGCCATGCATTTTTCTTCTTAACGACTTTTTCCTTCCTGAAATATGCCATTGTCAAAGACATGAATAGTAGAGGTTCCTTTTGGAGTTTTGGGCGAACCAAACATTTAGTCTTTTTGGTTTTGGGTGCATTTTCTTTTGCTGAATGCGAACTTAGTAAAACGATTTTCGTGAATTCTGGAATGGAAGTTGTTGAAACACAAGTTAAAAAGTTGATAGAAGAGGAGAGGCCTTTTTATTTACAGATCGTTGAACCCTGAGATGCAATGTCAAGATGTCAAGTAGGAAATTATTGCTGTAGATTCTACAAAAAAAAAAAAAAAAAAAAAAAAAAATCTACAACGAAGAGAGACTTGTAATCTTTGTATTTTCTTGGTTACAATTTAATAATAATTATACAAACTTGGGTTTTCTCGATGTCATTAAGGAATTCAAAATACCAGGAACTATACAATGCGCAGATCAAACCATCGAAGCACGCCATATAGAGTACCGAGATCACTCTATACTCACAGCGTGGCTTACTGATTGCATTAGTGCTAAGAGTTCTTCCGCGTGTGTCTCATGACCATTTCATGCCGCTGCTTTCAACATGTCGATGTCATTAATTGGGTGCCTGGATGACTCATTACAGGCCAGAAGAGCCGATGCTTCGCAGTGACCCCTGGTCAAAAGGGACACTTCATTATCAGTGTGTCCTATTGATCACACTGCAGTGCATGCTAACTGGGACTCCAGGACAAAATTAATAGAAACACTTCCATGAATATAATCCTGACTTCAGTGTAAATTGTTCCCGGTTTCAAGTTTGTGTTGGACGGGTTTGTCATGTTTTTGTTTGTTGGTTTTTGGTTTTTATCTTCTCGAGGCCGGGCATCGCTTGCAGCGGCATAAAGGGGTTTACCTTGACGTCACACCACACACAAACAACCAGAGGAAGTCTACATAATTGCCGCAGACGTGCCAAAGTATCTGAGCCAAAATCTTCAACCTGCTGAACGTGTCACTAGTGCACTGGGTGACACCGCAGGGGGTATCAACTGGGGGTTTATAACTCTCAAGGGTGGAAGGAGGACTAGCGAGTTCAACGTCTTTTCCTTGGTGAATGGCTGCGACCAAGTTATGGTCTCCAAGGTCGATGAAAGGAATGATCGTAAGACGTAAGTCATGGTCGATATTTGGAGCACGTTTGTGGATATATGGTGCAAGGAGAAAAATATTAATCATATCCGCCGTGTTTCTTTATGTTTTCTCTGCTTAAAGGAACTTCATCTATGTTATCGAATCTGTGCATCGCCACAACTTTGAATTCCCTCTGTTTGGTTTACGTAGACACAGATCTAAACAAAATTGAAAGGTGACTTAATTAGAAAAGGATGACCCGGTTTTAGTTTTAAATTCTAAAAATTCATTGTGGCAGCATTAGTAGTTAGAAATTGCCCCAACTTACGGGTTGTGACCTGGCAAAGCTTACATCTATGATACCATCTCACAAAGTGAATCACTTGGGATTTGTGGACTATGATATCCGGTTGTGCCAGTCTAAATAATTAGGTTTATCCCGAAATAGGACACAGTGGGCAGACCGGGATTCTTGGGTTCAAGGGAATGGTACGTCGTTTGGATTCGTGCTTCCAGGAACCAAGGACCAAGTAGTTATCTCATTATGTAGTTTGCGTCTTATCCCAAGGATATCGGATTTTGCATTGTAATTGCCCTATTATGTTTGGGTATTCTTCAAAGGCTGGAGAAAAGACATTTCTAAAGAATCACTCACTGGTAACCCACCCACGTATATTGCATTATATCAGATGGGCAGGTGCTCAGGAAGAAGGAATCAACATTGCATTGGCTTAAAAACATTAGTCTTGCGGTTGCCATGGTTGCAAATTTAAATAATGGCGCGCAGTTGGAACTTTTCAGTTCTCGATATAGCTGTACTGGTTGACTTAATTTGCGTTGAGTTTCAATGAAAGTCTGAATATCTTTTTTTTGCACGTTTAAAACCCAGCATATCATTTCATCGGTCATTCAACTGAGAAACTATATTCTGATGTACAGTTGTTCAGGGTCGAGGGCTTTGTTATGATTGCGTGGTTGTAGCATGGATCGTTGTTCAGAAAGGTCATTTGAGTTGGCCCTAAATGGTATCCTGCTTTTGAGTTTTGCTCCTCCACATTTAGAAGATGATTAAAGAGAGGCTTTTATGCAGATTTATGTTTCAAAGGAAGAAGGTTTTATTCTGATTGCAGTCTTGAAACAACAAAAACAGGATACTTTTAAACCCTGCACACAGTGTATGTTAAGTTTTTTTTTTTTTTTTTTTGGGGGGGGGAGTGGGAGGGGAGGGGGTTTAACATAAATTCATAATTGTTCCAAATATGCATGTGGGTAAGAGATGTGGACAAGTTTGAGGTCAAGCACGTGGTCCTAATTCTATTGTTTATTCCCCGAAAGAGGCAGGCCGGTGTGATATAGTTACAACCTTTTAGAGACTAATTCACCAGCAAAGGAAATTATTAGGCTAATCAGTATGTGCTACCTCTTCTGGGATGGGCTCTTTAAGTCTGCAAACCGAATGCTCACAGGTGCATTGACCTCACCTTCTCCTTCTGCTTTGACACCCCCCTTGTGAGGGTCAGAGAGTCTGAGGCGTCGAACCTCAGGGTGAGAGAGAGAGAGCAGATCATGAAATCAATTAATGATTATTAAATACATTTGACGATCAAAGCGCGGCTCCTATATTTGGAGCATATGCACATTTGGAACTCTGAAGTAAATTTTATCCAATTATGCTGCTGCTGAGTGTATGGTGAATGATTCGTTATGTACCCTGGCTATAATTAAGGCATAATGTATCGCGCATATACTTGTATATAATATTATAACAGCGGAGTTTTATTTTTAAAGAGAGCGGCACAAAAGAACGAATAAACTGTTTTTATGTCACATTATTTTGGAGAATATAGCAATACTTCAGGAGTTCTGCTAATTTTTGCTCAAACCGCCCACCTTCTTGTGATATTGCACGGTAGGGTGGCTGTGTGATAACAATCGCAAAAGATATGCATCGGAATCTAGGCCATGATTAGGACGTTCAAATCCGGGCTGTTAATACTGATTAATTGACGAATAGGTGTTGACACTTTGTTTAATCTATGAATAACACTAAATGTATATTATGCTCTGGTGAAGATAATATATAATAGATCTCTTCAACATTCGTCAAATCATCTCATCTTCTTGCAATCTCCATTACGAAAAGTTACTCTTGTATGATGAAATTTCTTTTGTACTTAATATTCTAAGCACATTTTGCACCTTCACCGTGTATCGTTTGCCAACTTCAATGAATAAACATTTATATAATTATGTGAATACCATTGCTGTCATAGCCATGACCTTATCCAAGACCAAGGTCAAGGCCGTGGTATTACCCGAGACGACGATGCATCTGTAAATGGAAGGTGCACTTCCCACAATGCAATATTAACTCACTGGTGTCATGTGTCTGGTGAGATGGACATGGCCTTGACGACATGGAAGCCACGGGGACACGTTAATTGCATTCAGCGTCGTATTTACTCACTCGCAAATGACCGTACGCGTGCACTGATGGAAGACTTCCCTGCAAGACCTCTCCCCTATTCTCAACACCGTCGCTTGCACTTTGCGTACCTGTACTGGCCAGAGGTGCATTAAAGCGGGCTAATTGAATCCAGCCCTTTGATCTTGTTTAACGACCTGCTAAAATATTTTTGATGAATATTATAATGAGGTTCTTTCTTGATATGCTTCGTCTTATGTCACTCTCATACCTCAGCACAACATGAAAGTCTCGGGCATTTCATCGCGGCAGCACATTTATCGCCTATAGGACATTTTTGCAGTCATGCAGTGTGGGGTATTGCTTGTTATTTATGTTAGCTTCAACACCTTTCTCTCGACGAACCCGACACGCAATTGGCTGAAAAACGCGCAAAGGTCCATTTCCCTGACAACCCTATATGTCACGTGACATGGTCTCTTATTTTGAATTTGGGCGAATCACAAAGATAACGAGTAAAGAACACACCCACACCTGACAGCAACGTTCGCCCTCTCATTTGATGAGCAGTTTTATAGTTTGCACTTCAATTAAAGAAACCCATAAGAATGATTAAATTCCACTGTTAAATCTTAGCACGGATATCTTGTCTGATTCATAATTATTTGGACGTGGCACTCCTTGTTCTCTTTTCATATCTGTTTCCATGACAATCAAATGGTCAACGACTATTCCCCTGGTGACAGCTGCCCTGAATAATGACCCTTGTTGCTGGTGGATATTGCGCAGTGAAATTGTAGTCCTAAGTAATATATTACAACCACATTTTATGGTGATTAGAAAGCGAGAGTTATTGCTGACTTTAGAAAAGATTTGTAGAGAAAATTGCAGTAAAAATCCTCACAATATTCTCATAGTTCTCGCTAATTTGGACGTTGATTTCTGGATGTTGTAATCACACTTTCATAAATTGCATAACGAGATAAAAAGAAACCATGATTTGAAATTGGCGAGTGTATAATTGCACAGCTGACTGCAAGGCTACATTGAAAGCACGAGACAATATAACATGTCTGTCGTTTCACAAGATTCAGGCTCACATATCACGAACATGAAACTAACACAAAGGTAAAATGAAGCTTATGATGTATCAATGTTTACATTAACTCTTGCTCGAGATCCGCATTCGCACGCGAAGGTGCCATTAGCTATTTTATGCCAGCGATGGGAGACAGTGTACTCCACAATCAACCCTGATTGCTTCTACGACCCACGCGGATCAGAATCCTGCTTAAGCCAGCACGACGCTTTGGTGTCCTCTTGTGAATATCCCATTTAAAGAGACAACTCCGTCATCGGAGATGCACTCGATTCGATGTCAACAGTAGCTGTATCAGGATTCAATCTCGATGAAAAGGAAAACACAGTTTTCTTGAAATTATTTGGTGTTCCTCTGTCTCGTCTTGGTGCAATTTAA
>KB296584.1:248395-268394 GCA_000328365.1 Capitella teleta
TTCAGGAGATGATTGTGCGTAAATAATCAGACAGGAAGCTGTTTCGAAAGACCTTGAAAATGACAAACGGTGTGAACCCACTCTCACTGAATGGATATCATACTGTCAAGTAGAGGGAGAGCACAGAGTGCAATGGGGTGGCGGTACACATGCAATCACAGACAGCAGTAAGCAGCACCTGGTCTTATTATTGACTCTTCACTCATTGTATCATCTCGGTTAATGACTGCCCATGCCACCCAGACGTACACTAGCTCTTCCCGGCGCCAAAAGCAGCGCACCGTTCTATTTATAGGCGGCTTAAGTCACAGGGAGAATGATTCAAAAGCAAAACGTATGTCACATCCTCTTGACATTTTTCTCTCCGTGGATTAAGCTTCAAATAAACTTCAGCGATGATAACACATTCGTCTGCCTGTCTGTCTCTGGAAATGTTTTTAAGTATATTTTTGACTGTAGTGTCTGGTATTTTTTTTTTTTTGAAGAGACAAGCTTATTATTTTGATAACAGGGTTAAATGCTTGATAAAAGTTTTCATTATTTGACTTAGTACTCTGAAGCAAGTGTGCTTGGCATCTTTAAATGCAAAGGTAGTATAACTTCATCCGATTGATTAAGATTACAATTGAGAACAAAACCAAAGAAATATTGAACACGAAAGAACACAATTTATCCCCAAGTTGATTATTACAAAAGTGGATTAAAATACCCTGGAAATAACCTGTTGCAACGACGAACTACATGGCAGTACTGATTGCTATCTTACAGACATATGTTCACCTTCAGTTATGAACAAAGATGTTGTTTTTTGCATGCATGTCTATTCCGAGGGCAAAGCCTTGCGGATTGGAAATGCAAAAAAAAAGTTCCTCTTTTTATTCCGAGAACCTAATGACCTGATGTTCAGCAATATATTTCAGCTGATTACAGGAAAGCGAACCGCAGGTGTTGTCGCTTTTTTCTCTCTCAGTCTGGACAGGAAGGAGCCTCGTCTGAACTCGACTGACCCTTTCGTACCTTTTCTGATGAGAGATGACCCTCACAATTGAATCAGGATTTCAATTTATTTTCCTTTTAGCTGAGAGATGGGGTGCTATTAATATGCTAGTATTTTCTTGCATCAATTACCCTAAGCGGCTAACAACCTGCTATCAATGTGTCCTTGGCAGGAATTCTTTCGGCTCAATCCCCTCATTGGCCCACTTGCACCCAATAACCCCCATGAGGCTTCAGAGTAGATCAATTGAAATACTGCATGCGGAATTATTTATTTTTCATCTGTGTAGTGTTACGCCTGCAGGTGCGATGATACTAAGTGATATATGTTCAATTTTGCGGTACAAGGTCATCGCCATAACGAGGAATCCCCAGGGATGAATGGAGGTGTATGTCAAGAAGCACCCGTGCGTAGGAATACCCTTGGGATCACTCACAAAGTAGACCCGACAATAAAAAAAGAAAAAGAAAAAAAAAAGAAACATGTACTTAATGTTGCAAATCGCAATTTTCACCGAAGTGCTCAGAGCGTTGCCAATGAATCACGAATTCCTTGTTTATAAGTTTCCCATTTTATATCCCGACCTAAGAGACAATACGTTGGTGAGTAGCCACCCAGGTGAATCGAACCCCCAACCTCTGGATTGAAAGTCCAACGTTCCACCCTTGAGCCAAACAGGTGACTAATGCGTGCACGTCAGCGTAAGTGTTATTCGACCTGCTCAATGACAATTATATGCTGCGGTGCGACGACTTTCATTATCTAAGACGTCAGTTGAAGTGTGATTGAAAAAGTAAAAATTGAAATTTATCATGATTTCCATGCGCAATGATCTCATTTTTATTCTTACGCATTGAATTACTAAAACTAATCAACATTGTTTATCGAGAATTGAAAATAATCGTGCAATTATGATTATTCATACTCAGACGGGGAGAAAAGGTACCCTAAGACACCGGTCTTTTTTAGTTATATTAATTAACATCAAGAGAATTGATATTTTCATATATCGAGTTTGATTTTTTTTTTCGGCGACTACGTTACTATAATTGACTTACTTCTATATGTAAATTTTCTGTTGTTGTTGTTGTTGTTGTTGTTCTTCTTATTATTATTTTTTCATCACTGTCATATAAACCAACTTGATTTATTTGTTGTTGAAATAAACATAAAATAATAACCAAGACCCGTAACATGTGCCAACCCTTATCCCCACACTCCGGTGTGGAGTCAACATGAAATAAGCAACGAAGAAGCAGGATAGCCGAGAGATAAAACAGATGGAAATAAATATGATTGTGCTGATTGGGAGATGCGAAAAAGCTTATCCTGTTTCCCCCTCCATCACACCCTTATCTTTCTCTTTGCATTGATTGTTTTTTACTCCTATCGACGTCACAATGCATCCGGTGTATCTCTCTCCGGTGCCTGCAGGAACCACGGTTTTTGCACATCGTCCCGCAGTCAGCATAATTCAATTGCGAGCACCAGAAGCCAATCTACACCCCCCTTGTGATGTAACGATAAAATAACAGCCCCGTGGTGTTGAGACTGTTCGTTCATCACGCAGAGACCAATGATTGTAACTGCACAACCCTTGATCCCACTAACTGAAAATCTGGCTCTTTTACCAAGATCACACCCCGGTGTTCAATAGACCCTCAGAGAATCAGCAGAATGATTTTAAAGGACAGAGGAAAACATTACATGACGTCATGTGATGTCATGCTAATCCAGTTTCATGCCCGCTTACACATTAAGTGGACACCGTGCCTCAGGTGGTAATCAACTTAGAATCAGTTAATGCAGATTGCTTCCTCTAATTCTCACGTTCAACTGAAAATGTCACGGTTTAATTTGACCAAGAAATTAGATTGGCCTGAAGGGTAAAGCCATGACTGTTTTTTATTGAACTTTGAGTTTTTTTTTTAATTTCGGTGGAATCTGACATAGCAGTGGATACAGACATTTGGCGTATTATAAAAGTGTGGCAGAGACACTACAAGACCAGTATGTGTAATAAAGAAACATCCCATATAAAGATATATAGATCATTCAGAGTATGCACAGGTAACACTCTTCCTTATTAGCCGGGTCAGGTTTAAAATGATATCCTAGCTTAACCCACTTTCTTAGATCTTCAAGGAATGAAAAATGCTACCAATTTTATTGTCTTCAAAGTAAAAGGATTGTGTTGCATCGTATATCGACTGATAGGGTTTTCAGAAGTACATCCGACAGCTTTCTGAACAAAAATTCTGATGATTTAGTTCCTTATTAAGCAATTTAGTTTCACAAAAGAGCTCACGAAAGCCCGATAGTCTGTTTATTTGCCAGGTGGATATACAATCTGATCTGCGCTTCACACGCCCGGCAGCTTGATAACAATGGCATTTCTCAAGAAAGGAAATCATTACAGCTCTCATGTAAATAGGAATATCATGAATGAATGCTATCAAGGCTACATTGTCACACTTCAACATCTCTCGCATTTGGGTGAGTTTCCTATAAAGGAAGAATGAACATGTTACCTCATCCAAAACATTTGCCCACTTCAGCTTTCAGCGTTTTTTCCTGGATCTTCTATTAGTTTTTTTTGGGATGACATTGCGTTTATAAGATGTAAATCTCTCTGAGGACGTCACGTGACCATGGATCCTTTCATAAAATAGTCGTTGCAGAATTGCAAAGGCGGAAACAAGTAGCCTTGGATAACATATGAATGCCGCATAAGGGCAGATCTGCAATACAAGAAAGGGATAATGTTTGTCGTGACAGCTTCCATGTTTCATCCGCCAGTCTTTTGATATGGCCCATGGACAAGTTGCACAGGCAGCGAAAACATCTTTGATTTGATAATTATTTGTTTTCACTATGTTGGCATTAAAAAGGTTTTTAAAGACCTAAAGTACTGTGATCAACGCAGATGCTCAGTATCTCTTGAAAATACCGAAATTGACACGCATGATTTTGTAGAACATAACTATTAGTGATGTAGTCTGCAAAATTATAAACTATGACCTCTCTTGGCAAACGAACCAACTTTCTTCGAAATGAAAGCATGACGATTCCATGTGCTCACAAAGACCTCGAAACATGAGCATGACATATCCATGTCCCACAAGGAAACACAGATGGTTAGGACACAAGCTTTGTGTCAATTAATACGATGGATTTTGTTTCAAGGACAACGTTAAGTTAAAACATGACCCTGTGGCTTGTCTCGTTATAAGACTTCTCACGATGAGGGATATCAGTGGTTGTTTTTGTAACTATGGGTTACAATAAGGGCATACCACACAAAACTGCCATTATGTTATCTTCATAAATTCGTAGTACCCAATTTGTGTGTATGTGTGTGAGAGGGTGCGTGTTTTTGTAATGGGAAATTGTCGTCATTTATGCGTCTTCTGGTAGTTACACCGCGTACGTCGACATAAAACCCCATGACCGGAACCCGGAACCGGAAGAAGCTATTTAGGTCACAGCCTTGACACTGTGATTGAAGGGATCAATATCAGATAGTGTCACAAAGGAGATATATTGCTTCTGTTCCAACCAGAAACCCGTATACTTACCGTAACAATTATTTTGGATTGAAACGCTTTCCAGCAATGTAATCTTAGAATCAAGTTTTCTATGCATAACAAATACCAAATGTAAAAACATAATTATGCGGGTTTGACCTTGGGAGAACACCTACCGCTTGACTATTGCAGTCAAAGGGGGTTCGGTTTTGGAACACTCTATACTCAATCAGACCTTAATGTATGCAACAGACACGGAACATACATCATGTACTTGTACTCAAAAGAACCCTTCGTTTAAAACACCCTTTTCAGGCGCTGCACGTAATCTTAATGAATCTTCTTAGGAATTCTTTCCTTGTGTCGATTAGCTCTGCTTGTGCTGAAGGCAAAAGATGCAACAGCATACTTCCGCGTGTCTTGCATTTGGGTCACACCGCTGAATTAAAATAAATAAATAAATAAATTATAAAAAATGCTACATTGCTCATTAAACCTATGATGAACATTACGAACGAGATGGCCATTAGTTTAGGTGAGACACTGAAGTAAATTTAAAATTAGTTTAGTAAAATTATGGTCGCAGATGGCCTTGAGTGACTGTACATGTTGAATATTTGATTGCTGAACGGTAATCTGTCAGACAGTCATACGGCAGAACTTTGTCTAATGATGTATCACCAGGAAACGCTATTTTTGTGGAGTTGGAACTTGGTATGCACACTTCGCAATGCTTGGTACTTCTTGAATCTAGAATGACTTACGACGTAATCATATGCATGATGCAACCGCGTGTTTTTATTCTCTGTGCATTAACATGAAACATTTGTATGATTAACAATGATTTCTGATTAACACCATGGCCCCAATTCATGACGCCCTCTTCTCATTCTTGTTATTAATTACAGACGAATAATTATTTCTTCACAGCTTTGTACTCGCATTGAAACCAGAAAACATGCACAGCTCCAATCCACATGCATGCAAGAATAAGAACAGTCGTTTCTGAATTTCATTCTTTCATATAATACTTTATATGAAAGCAATCTTATCTCTCTGTATAAAATAATGAGATCCACTCGATCAACATAAAATGCGAGTGAAAGAGATGAATCTATCCACAAAATGTTTATATTTTTTCTCCTTTTCTATTTTTGCATTGTTATGAAATCGTGTTAACATCTGATAAATCGTGCTTGTGAGAGTATTATGTTTCTCGGGTGAGTGCTCTTTTCATCAGGCGTTTAGCTTTGACTTCGCTCTGTGGAAACTCTGAGTTAATACCATCCAACATCCAACTTGTTCTGAAATATGAATCGTGGGCGGCGCTATATGAATTGCACCCTTTTAAGTGGAAAGGGTGTCAGGAATAAGGTCATATCTGAGTGCTCCACTTTGACAGCCGCAAGTTCTTTGTACTTATTCCAGCAGTCATTTTGTTGTGTAACTTTTTTATTCTTGAAATGTCACGCTCCAAATATAAACAATAATAACAATGTAAGATCTGAACGAAATTCATAATCTGAACCAATTTCTTGTTTATAGTCCAAATTTAACCAAATATTTAATACTTTATAAGTCACCACGAATTAGGATGTTGACCTTCTTACTCACAGGGAGTCTTACCAGTGGGCTCTGGATACATGGAATGCCTATGTAGCCTTCTAGACAGTATATAATAATATCAAGGGAAGTTACTGATTTCTCAGAAGAACAATAACAAAGCCTCGGAACCTACATTCCCCTCACGGGAGAGAGCTGAGGCTTCGGATCTGGCAAGATTATGAATAAATGAACCTATAGACACCAAAAACTCCGCACGGCAGTGACTAATTAGTCATTAATTGCACAAAAATGCTTCCATTTCCAAAACGACTAACAACGGGCACGATCGCTGCAGCATTCGACCTTCACCTTAACAAGCCGCTCAGTGATTGATCAATAATAGTCCAGCTGAGAAATGCAATTGAAATTAATCAAAGCATTCACTCGATAGAGATCAGTCCAGCAGTACGATTCTATAAATTATTGGATGCATATAACAGTATTCAGATAATTTTATAGTTCGTAATACTGGTTATAAATTCTAAAGTTATTAGATAGATAACACAACATGTTGTGAGGTATATAAAACGATTCTAAACATATACACCAGAGGGCGCTGTGTGTGTCGTCTGCTAATTCCCGTCAAGTCAACTTACTTAAATGCAATGTGTCTTTTAACTCTAACTCCTTTTTCTAGCCTATTCCATGCTCAATTTGACTCTCAGAATAGCTTTTATTGTTCGAGAGACAATTACAGACAGGATGTTTCACTCTAAAGCCAATCTGTTAAATTAAGAATGTATCCTGAGCTCTACACTTTTGCAGCTCCATTCCGGTTTTAAGGATTTTATTTCGACATTTAGCGATCGTGAGTTCGCTGCAGGCTGAAAATTTGCTGCGGTCCGACAAAATGGATGCATCGTACCCGTTGCTAGTCGTTTTGCAACTGATTGGATTTTTGGCCAATTAATTAGTAATTAGGCGTTGCCGTACGAGATTATTGGTGTCAATCGTTTCATTTATTGGTGATCTTGCCAGATCCGAAGTTTCGGCTCCCTCTTTTGAAGAGAAGATTGCTTTCGAGACAAGCGTCCTAAGATTGACAGGAATCAGTGACTTCCCTTGATATTATATATATAGACAGAAAGCATTCACTGCATTGAGTTTTGTCCACATCTGCTCGCTCACTGGTAAGACCCCCTGTGTTCTTACTTGTGTTCACTGTATCAAGATAGAGGCTTTGTCATAATATGCTGCAAAGTTATTTTCAATATTATGGCAATTTACATCACGTGACATATAATTATCGGAGCCAATAAGACCACTGCTACCTTAGTGTGGAAAGGTGTAACGTCATGAAATTCCCCTTTGCATACGTGTGCGGAGATAAACAACTTAAAGAATGACGTCATTTTGAATGGAGTGGAATAAGAGACAGTTATAGAGGCAAACAACTTGGCCGTGGGTGTGAAGTGACGACCTTTTTACTCTATTGGAGCAAACAAAAATGGTGTCAAGTTTATTGAGTGCGACTAGAAAAACATTCGGTGAGGGTATTTATAGACATTTAACTACAAGGCCAGCACGAAGCGGGGCAGATACCTGGCTAATTCGTCACGTGGAGACAGGTCATCTCACTTCATCGAGCCGATGGTCATTCGCTAATGGAACCAATGAAGATGGTCAGCCTTTATATTATGTCTGGATTACATGTTGCATGATGCGTGCATTTTATTCTCGCTGAATTCTGATATTTTCATATTCGGGTCAATGCATCGAAGTTGCCATGTTTGCGCGTTCACTTTGGTGTATAAACAACAATGCTTCCATCGATGCCTATATTTAGATTTTTGGATTTCTCTCTGATGTCACGATTTGCTAACTAAGGCATTGCCTTTTCTTTAATTAATGGAAATAGTATGTACTAAAATTCTCTGTTTTTGTTGCTGTTGACCATTTACTTATTTTGTTCTCGTGTCTTGTGGTGGCAGCATCCGGACTTGTTACGCAGTTGGGCAGCACAACAGAGTCACCGAAGAATTACAATTATAACGGATTACAATTATAATTCACAATCATAACGCCCGTGGCCTGATCGGGTCTCGAACCCGGGACCTCGACCTCACGGTCGGCATAGGATTGCAGTCAGCCGGTCACACCGACTGAGCTATTCAGTGCCTCTTCACTGTATACGGAGAATACATGCAATTATGTCTTCACTCTATAATGAGGAGCATCATATGCAAGTTGTTCTGCTGGGGGAATTGCCGAAACCATAACCACCGAACATAAACACCGCGTGCGATGCGAACTCATATGTCATTTAGTCTGATTCCCTGTTAAGATTCTCCTGACATGGACAGCGGGTCAATAAGTGCACGTGTGTCACCGTGTGCGCTATGATGGGGCGACCAGATGGAACGCCTGGCTTCAAACCGGTTGAGTTGTGCCGCAGACAGAGACACCCGAGAATCTTCCCTTACAAACAATGAGGCGTAGATTTCGGCATTGATTTCGCATAACATGTCGGCTGATGCATGAATGGTATTTTAGTCCGAATCGAAACATTGACAGTCATTTATATGACTCACTAATAGAGCTTTGTCTAGGCGATATTGGGATCAAAATTCAAATAGTATTTTAAGTCGTGACAAACCAGCTGATGGTCATTATCATTAGAAGGCAGGTCACTGAGGTTGGTTTTTGTAATGAATACTACGTTACAGAACAGTATATCAACGAATAATCAAGCAATCATCATCATCACCTCAAGTGCAATGCCCATTGCGTGTTTATCGGGTGGTCCACAGTCAGCGCTTTCATTTCCGCCACAATTCGGGTGCAGATGGGGTCGCTATCACTGCAGTCTCCAGATAGCATCCTTGGGAGGGGGAAGCGTTTGTTTCGAGTTCATTGTTCTTGAATTGCGGCCTAGCAGCCATCTGTCTCAATCTTGGCGTGTCGTGTTGGTCTCAGGGGCTGGCATTCATCCCCGTTTCAAGGAAGGTGACGTCACTCGCGGAATGACATAATTACTCACCTCCTCCCACTCTAACCGCAATTGTTGTTTTATTTAGTCAATGCTTGGATGCATGGTCAACAATCAATGCTCAAGAAAACTACGATATGCAGTGGGGGTGGGTGGGATCAGCTGCGTACCCGGTGGCTGCTGAATAAGCCATAGCTGCCCACGGCATCCATGACTAATTTGGAAACAGAGGACGAAGTTAGGAGATCTCACATGACAATTAGGCTGCCATCCTGGCAGGCGACCAATCAGCGTCGGTTGGTATGTGTCACGTGCTTATGTTTATTCATGTAATCGTTTGATTCTCCCGCTTTACAGCAGAAATTTGGTATTTTTGAACCGGTATCGTGCACCTATGCCAAGTACGAATGGTACCATTTGTGCCAATCTTTTAAGCTCGAATCACGTGATGCCTTAGCTCCACTCTGATTGGACGTCCTTAGTGCCTGCCTCTTTTTATGATCAATTGCAGCTGCGTTACTCAAATCGAATCGCAGAGGAAATCCAAGATGGCTGATTGCAAGGATTAACCACAACAGGAAGCCATATATCACGTGGACATTATTACTTAATAGGTGATATTTAACACCGTTTCTGTGCTCCAATGTGCCGACGCCCTTCGCCACATCCTGGATTAAATAATGCAGCATATACGCCCTCATACCATTATGCAAATCCTTTTAGTATAAATGTCAGAAGTCGAAGACAAAGTCGCTTGAAGCTAATCTAATTGTTTAAAGTCAATGCAGGCTTCATTATTAGAGGAATAGCTGAGCCACTCCCATGAAAAAACAAAGACTTATATGGAAGCATAAAGGCTCACGAATCAATGCATTTCCCTGAATAATCTCTTTCAGTGCTGATCCAAATGCTTTGGACATGTCACCATATTAATTCAGCGAAGCAATCTTTGTTTCAAATTAGTTTCCAGGAACCTTTAGCAAGATATACAGATTCAATGATTCTTATATCAAGGAGGAAGGGAAATCATTGTAAACTGATTGCGGACGGAAACCGGGTTGTATCCTGAGGGACACGAGATGTGTGAATGCATTGATACTCAGAGGAAATGGGGGGATCTATAAAACCAAAACCATGCTCTCCCCATGCACTCTCCAAGGAATCTTCCCATTTGTGATCATATCAACAAAGGTGCTAACACAACTGCGATGTTGTCTGGAAAAGGAATTCCCATCCTGGGTAATTCGTATGCTCACCAGGAACCGAGAAAAACTGCTCTCAGCGAAAGAACAATGGTTTGCAAAAGAGATTTATTTGACGTAAAAACTATTGTAACACAAAGGTTAACGAGATGCTCTGTGTGCAGCTGTGTTTATTAGAAGGAAGCTCAGATTATAAATAAGATTTGTAGAAAGGAATTGAATTCCTTCTTTGTCGACTCAGGTATGAACATTCTTGGGCTGTTTTGTTGCTCACCAGAGAAAGGAAGAAGTAAAAAATTAACAAAGAATAGATTTTGTCCTGTGCTCGAGACAGTGACAAATTACATTTTGTCCGTTTTAAGTAGAAGGGAAATCTCGGAAACGTTTTACAATTCTAAAACTATCTCTACCAAACATATAAAACAATTTATAAAGTATGTTGCTTCGCTTTCAAATAAAAATTGCAATAAAAATCTTCTGGGCTGATGTTTGCAAATCACTTGGGGACAGTTATATATGCAATGTGTGGATTTTTTATTTTTGCCAAATATGGCTTGTTCTCATCGATAATAAACAGTACAGGGCCCTAGTAGCTATAACAGTTTGAGACTATTCAATCAAAAGGCTTCGTTGTTGAACATCTTTGCTTGTTTGAGCAGTATTCAGTAGATGCTACCAATTTAAAAACAGGAATTTGTTTTGTTATTGAATGATTTAGCAACCGCATTTATAACACTATGGCGTTATTCCTGCTCTCGGCATGAGATTTAAACGGTTGGAATGGAGATGAACAAGTGGGGCTAGGAGGAAGAGGGCAATAAAAAAAGGAGGAATGGAACTCATGCAAATAAAAAAGGAAAAGGGGGCGAGTATAACTAACGCCTGTGAGTTCTCGAGCAATCGCGAATGAGATCGGTGATATTTGAGGGATAATTATTTATTTGTAGAAAGTCATAATGCACTGCTGCTACACGAGACATCACCCCACCTTTAGAATAAAGTCAACCCTTGATGCATGTCTCACCAAAGAAACACGCTATCGTCTTACGTAATTCCCACACGTGAAGCTAATCACGGGATGATGTGTGCATATCATGTCACTGTGCTGTGTGCTATCGGATCAAACCAAGAGGCTCAAAGCTTTGTTTTGATTGATGCATTGAGTGCAGCATAAACCACAAATCAACATTGCTTGGAATGGGAGCAACCAGGTACATCTACTGTTCACCTCTGATTCAATATTGAAGCCTCCTTTGAACTTCATTATCTGTTATAATAACTATACTGTGGTGAATATACTGCCCAGGGTCCATTTCATTGTCCATTTGGCTATGATTATGTCTATTCCCGCGTGTCATATTTTAGTCATCTAGCAATATCGATGGATGTACTTAATTCTAAAAGGCGGTGTCATTCACCAATCAGGGATCTTTTCAGAATAGGACGCTGATTAGATAAATGAGTTAAAAATAATTAGATAAACTATAACCAACAAGTGCATGGTGCAGAAATAGATTAAAGTCATAAAAGTTCCATCTAATTGCACGCCTTTGTCTGCATTGAAGGATTCCCTTGTCTCCTTGCCTCTGGAGGCAGAGATGTTCTTCAATTCGTTCAAAGTGAATTCTCTTAATGGAGAGAATTGAATTACGCGTGTGCGGTCATGTGTCACTATGTGATATGCCGTCCAGGGCATTGGTCATTTGGACTAATGCAGATTAGAGTAGTTGGCGCATGACTGGTGTATAAAGGTACGATAAAGCCTATAAGCCTTATAAGGTATAAACCTATAATAAGATAAGATGTTCCTTTCAGTTTTCGCGCCTGCTTCTATTGCAATATTGACAATGAGGGACGTAATGAGGGACAATGAGTAATCAATGACAATGAGGGACAATGAGGGTATTACGTCAGAAGCCTCGTGCGCCTACTGTACAATATTAAATGCGTGGAGACATCATTTACTGCTGAAGTGGTTTCATGCAGACATTTCACGTTTTGAATTTCAATTGTGTTTACTGAAATGTCCTTTTTAATCTACTCCTCATGATGACTCGTCTGTGATATTTTCAAAGTTAATTTAGAAATGTTGGGGTTACGTTTCGTTTTAAATTGCTTTCACGTGTCAATTAACCTTATCCAAAGCGTAATAAAGTGTCTATCACATATCCATCGTCGTGGAAGTGGCGTCCATAATGATTGACATTTCGAGGTGAGTAATCACGTGTCAGGAGACGTTCCCACCCACGATGAAACAGTTGTATTACAATGAGCCAGTCTCGAAATATATTGGCAATCTCCGTTTACTCATGAATTGCCCATTAGATGGCAGACTATAAGCTGAATTTACCTGAATATCAATTGACTGTAACATTTGATGCTGAAACACCAGGAAAGGCAAAATAAATCGAGCAATTCAAACGACCTTGAATATATATTTACTAAATTGCAAGCACTCGCCAACCCAGACGATTCAATGCAGTAATAAAGTCCTCGAGTATGACTCAATAATGCAACCATTTTTGCACTTTCAGACTCATTAATTGAAGCAAAAGCCCTTCCCTAGCTATTGTATTTTGTATCTTTGAGATTTCAATTTAGATTCTATTGTTGAGAGAATTGTATCTTTCAATGCATTCGTAGATCTTCGTATGATTCTTCCTCGCTGGGAGTGGATTTATTTCCTTGGCGCACATTATTTTCCTTGTGCTTTGTTTATTTTGAAATGAATATTCGTGCGTGGTGAGGTATAATAAGCTCTCCATGTTTATGCGCACCTTTATATTTTTCCTTTGCTTCCATCCCTGAGAGAAAGTACTAGTATTCGAAACGGCTCATACAATCATAACATAAAGACAGCGGAACATAAGAATTCAAGAACTATTTCTGACAGTGCGTCTACTAAAACCTTCAGACAACGTCAATCATTGCTGTCAATATTGCAGCAGCATTGTGAAAGAAAATCAGGAATGTATGCAAAAAAAAAAAAAAAAAAAAAAAAAAAAAAAAAAAAACCTCTGCATTGTCTAAACTCCATCTGCCGAGGTATACATTTATACATTTTTTTTTTCGTTTGCTGCGGACAAAGTATCCAGTTGATTTGCAAAGGAAGGAAGTTGTCCAGCACTTGTTGATGTCGCCCTGATTTCTTATAATTATCATGTGTTGAATGGATCATGGGTTTGCTTCCCTTCAAACAGAAACTAAAACATGACGATATGTCGGTTTCAGGGTTGTCTGAGCCCAACCGGAAATTCGTCCTCATTGTGAATGGAACACGAGTCGGTTTACTTGATGACGCCAAAGGGAAACAGGATGAATGACTTGAATATTGTGAACAAACGGTTCTCAAACGCACTCAGTCACCCTGTCGTGACGTCACGGGTCTGCGTGTACCGAAATGACACGTGATCTGTTAATGGGAAACTTTTTCAGTGGTTATTTCGTGAGACAAAACAGTTCATTTCAACCGCTTGGAAATGAGATATTTTAAATGCAAATTTGGACGTAATTGGTGTGATCATTACACGATGTTCGTATATCATCCTTGATTGTATCAATTTTATTCGCATCTTCATCCTCCGGGATACCTCTTTTGCTAACCCAAGAAATAACCTCATCCAATCCCGAGGTCAATCTCTCCCTCCTCCTGTCAATGTCAGCCATCAAATGTGCTCGCTGGACCATACCCGCATTCGGCTTCCGTTTCATTTCCCTCCTACTCTCGATTCCGAGTGACGCAAATAATTATGATTGATAACCCGGGGTAAAAACCCCATTCAATTGCCTGAACGAGGGAAACACGATAGATAAAAACCCTTCTGCAATAACAGTCCAACACCAATATCGAAAAGACAGCATGCATACTTGATGCGTTGTAAATAACACCGATAAGAACGGAATGTCATTATATCCAGAGGCCAAATGTACTGCGTTGTAACCGAACTGCTCAACCCAAGGATGCGAGCAGCAATGAATCTTAACATAACTGTCTCACATCGCCTTCAATCTCGACAATGCGTTAAGCCCGACGGGGTAAAAGGCCTTCTCTTATATCTGCTGTGCGCCTCGCATGAAACCAACACTCGGACAACAGAGAGCATGGCTGCCAATATCAGCTGGTACGCCAATGGCGGTCTAGAGTACATCTCGACGGCCCCACACGTCAGTCTACCGTATCTGATCGTCTTGGGATTAGCGAGTGTTGTCGGGACATTGGGCAACTTCGCGGTGTTGGCAGCAATTGTCCTTAATCGGAACCTTCACCGCCCGAAAGCGTTGTTCATGGTGAACCTCGCTCTAGCCGACATCTGGGTGACAGCGTTCGGGGATCAAATCAGCTTGATTGGTTTGTGCTTTGTTTACCTTCGTTTGATTACTACAAAGAGCATGTCCAGTTTTAACGACCGTAGATTTATGACATATTGGCGTGCGCAGTCGTAACTTTGCACCAACCTCCCACTATGTTGTAGGCTTGTTTACAGCGGTGATTTATGTTCCCTTGTAATCTATAACCCTTCGAGGGGGGCGTTTATCTCAATCTGCACCTCATGCCAATAGTTCCTTGGATGCGTTATCTCAGGGGGGATATGTTGCATGGTGTATCGGCATCTCACTGTTAGTATCTCTAGAGTCTTGATTCCACGAAGGGATTTTCTGAGATCAAAGAGACCGCGCGCTGTGATGAAGCCAACACGCGATTGCTTAGTAAAAGAACAACTGGGCTGGCATGGGTTCTCAACGCTAATCAGAGGAAGCAGGTGACGCAATAAAAGTTTGTTTAGATGATACCGATTACTGTCTACCCTCGATGCTCGTAATGTCTGTGCTGAATTTGCATTATGCGTGGTTGGAATTAATTTCGCCATTATTTACAGCATCGCATTTTTATACTGCTTATCACATCTCATAGATGACTATGGTTGCTAAGCAATACAAAACGCATATTCGGTCTCTATTTTTGGTTGGCGTCTGCGGACTATGATATCACTTCGGACATACTTCTTCGACTCGTGATTGGACAGTCGTCAAATGCATGTTAACACGCCTGCGCACTGTTACACCACATTATTATCGCCCATTGCATGATGCGATCGTGTATATTTGCCGAGAGGTTTTTGTACTTCAAAAGCATCAAACTGATAATCTGAGTTGTTGAATACACCATTTTATACCATAAATTGATTGATCAAGTATTTTTCGAAAGCAAAGTACTTTTTTACGAGATATTTAGGTCAACCACTATGATTTACAAAACGCAGATCTGCAAATCATTTCATCACACGTTATGACTATCAGCATCAGAAATGAGGATAGATTTACTCTTCTCAAACTAAAATTTACTTCTATTAATTGGTGACGTTTTTCTGTTTTACGAATCGGGAATCTGAAATAATCGATTCATGTTATTACAGAAATTTTATATGTTATAGTTATCTCAATATATCTCACTTGCTATGCAAATTGTTGCATTGATATTTACACAGTATACTCCTAGCATATACATCTTACTAAATCCGGAATATTAAATAATTAACTCCAATTTCAAGGTCTTGATGGTAACTAACGCAATTAATTGCATAAATTACTTCTTTTTTTTTCGTTTTTTTTTTCTTTTGATATTTTTCTCAGTAGAGTAAACCATGCGCTGTCGATTAATTTTACAAATAATAAATCTTTGAAAGTTAATAAATTTATATCACATTAATTCATTATTTAAATATTTACAATATTGCAGATAATTTCAGTTATTCGACTTTTTTCAAACATTATCTACATTTGTTGTGTACTTGACGTTTTTGATCGTATTTGACAAAAGTCGAATAACACTGCAAATATCCGTGATATTGATTTGTTTGATTATCACAACATACTCATGTTGGTTGCGTCTCTATATATTGTAAATCTTTAAGCTCTCGCATTTTTCGAAATTTTTTTTTCTGCCAGGTTCATGGGAAACACATGTTAATTAAATGGAGACTGGCGCTCGAGCCTGGCCGTCTACATTTAGTACCACAATTGTAATTTTCAGCTATACGGTGTTTCACTATGTGTCCTTCGATCTTATATTCATTTATATTCATAAAATGCTTTCACTTAACGCCAACCTTTAACTTCAAATACCTGTCTCACTGTTTGCCCACCTGTTATTTAATAAGATGTCAGGGCGTGAATGTTGAACCGAGGCTCAAAATTATGCGCTGAAACAAGCAAAAACCGAGCTCTAACTGCCCCCGCAGGAAGTCTTCCATACGACACGTCCGCGCGGATAAGTAAGCCCTTGCTACCGTGCTACTATTCCCTTAGCATTGTGCTTCGCTTAATTATTCGTGCATGATTAACCAGTTAATTCATAGCTAGCTCAGTAAGACATTCCCAAGGTAATTAATGCTTATCTAGCTCAATAACTAAAGGGATCTGGAAAACCAAAAATGTATGAGCTGCCTCCTCTGAACCTTACATGCCCTGTTCTCCAACGTTCATCAATTGTCATTCAACTTAATTTTGCCAACACTATAGCAGACAGGTGTATTTAATCATTGGTGTTTTGATATTTTTCAGGCATGGTAGAGGGCCGAGGTTTCTTCGAGAGTCGACCGGTTCTCTGCGACATCGCGGCCGTGATATGCGTGGTGGCCTGCGTGGCCGCCTTACTGAACATCGGCGCCATCAGCTTCACCCAGTACATCTTCATCTGCCACCCTCACCAAGCCAAGACCATCTGCAGCACCCGCAACTGCGCTCTCATGGCTCTCTTCTTCTGGGTGGTGGGGACTGCGGTTGCCTTACCAACCCTCTTGGGGTGGAGCAACAATGTCTATGACCACAAGATGTTGGAGTGCATTTGGGACAGAACACACTCGTTCAGCTACACCGTCTTCTACACCAGCGTAGCTGTCTTTGGGCCATTGGTATTGATCTCGTTCTCTTACGTAAGAATCTACCGACACGTCACACTGGTCAAGAAACGGATCGGTCAGCAACAACAGGCTGATGCTCCAGGGAAGAACATGTCTCAGCCGTCCAAGGATAAGTTACGTAACGATGCCATCCGTCTTGCGAAAACCCTCTTCATAATCTTCATCGTGTTTGCTGTGTGTTGGATGCCGTACTCTGTCCTGGTGTTGATCGACTACGATGACAGGTTTCCTCACGAGGTGCATCTCTACGCCCTCCTGCTTGCACACCTGCACGCAACCGCTGACCCCATCGTCTATGGCATCACCAATAAGCACTTCCAGGATGGCTACAGGAAACTCCTCTACGTGCTGACGTGCAAGAAGTTTGCCTCTCTGGGGCCCAGGGCAGTACCCTCAAGCGTTGCCATGGAGAACTCTGCCAGATTCACCCGATGAGAACTGCAGCTGTATGAACACTCAGGGTAAACGCCCTTTCCTTGCCTTCAATTGATTCATATCGCGAAGACGTGGGTGGGACAACATGCTGACGGGTCACAAGTACTCATAACCAATATTGTAATCTACTGTACCTGGAAAATATCAGTGTTGGAGTATTATGTTGTGTTTATTTGATCTCGTTGTATTTGTCTCAAACTGCGCT
The DNA here is from genome assembly GCA_000328365.1 of Capitella teleta. Classification (NCBI taxonomy): domain Eukaryota; kingdom Metazoa; phylum Annelida; class Polychaeta; family Capitellidae; genus Capitella; species Capitella teleta. The sequence continues at coordinate 266,216 of KB296584.1, forward strand.
ATCAGTCTGTTCATTTCGCCCTTTGGCGCAACACTACAATCGTCTCTTCATGAACATGCAGCTTGTTTTGTCTGATCGAGGAGACGTTTTTTTCTTCTCTGAGGTTATCATGACACCAGGTAAATGCCTGCAGATGTGAATATAAAAGACAAACCATGATGTGCTCATTTTGACAAATAAAAACAGTATTGTAATGTGAATCAATTTTCACTCAATCCCACTTTTCCAGAGACGAGAGCGTCGGGGTAAAAAGGAGCGATTTGTCATTGGTCTCGATGTGTTTCTTTTTCTTTCTTTTTTTTTTTTTTTTTTTTTGTCTTTTTTTTTCCATTCCCTTTTATTAAATGTGTGAAGGTCACGTAGAAGATGGGCAATAATTCAGGAAAATTCTGCACTTAAGGCGTCCCCGACATTTCAGGATCTGTAAAGCATGAAACCGATCCTTTAGGTTTCAACATTTCACTTCAAAATGTCAGGTTTCAGAGAAAATCTGATTGCTTTCTAAGACGATTTCCTGCCAGAGATTTCAAGATTTCATTTCCTGCATTACTCGAGAGTAAAAAGTGTATCTTACGTAGCGTCAATACGATCATTAACCTTAATGGCTGAATCATATAGCACTCAAATAAACGGATTGATAAGACGCAGTTCAACTGACATTTATATCAAAAGCATTCACGTATCCGATCGCCGATGCTGATCGCATGTATAACAGGTGGGCAGGAATCTAGTTGAAAGTACATGCAATAATTTCAGATAGACATCAAATTATGTAAGTGCTGCTTCTGTCGGATCGAATGCACATTCGCATATGACAACAATTAATTAGGATACTGGGAGTGAGAGTTTGAAGCAGTGATCAGAATTAAATGCCAGAAGACTTCCCGCCACGAAAAAGACAGCCCGCCAGCGATAAATGAAACTATTGTGCCAATAATTTTGAAATGCGTGATGAGCTTTGATGTGACGTAGCGGGATGTGCATTTAAAAGCAATCAATTTGGAGATGGGCGATGATCTAAATAAGCATGCGTTTGTAGTGTGTGAAGGTGAGTGAATGAACAGGTGTATGACAATTATGCGTCAGGTAATTTTACACCCAAAAGTCCATTTCTGAGATTTCTACCAACACGTAAACCACTTTAATCAGCATTGCAGCGTTCTGTGTTGATCTCATCTTGCCCTAATTACAAACCACAGGAAGGCAATTCGGTATAATATGTTGATTTATAAAATATAACTGTACACCGTGAGAAAACATCGAAACCATTTCAGTGCACGACACCACTCCAAGAATTAGGAGGCAAAAGAGGAAAGAGACCAAAGGATCCAATTGATTACATCCCATATGAATCATAACCTGATATGAGGCTAATAATAGAAAAGGACGAATCCAACAGAGACATGTCGTATGTGGACCAACGCCTGGTATGGAAACTATTGTCATCGGATGAATGAACACGCGGGTCGTTAGGATTAAACCTAGTTATAAAGTGAGTCATCTTGCAAGAAGCTTTGAATTGCAACCCTACAAAAAAAATAGGCACAGCCGAAGCTTAAGTGACATCTCGTACAAAAGATCAAACATCCAGCCGCGGGCGTTCGACTTAGTACATCTGTACTAAGTGGAATCTCAGTTTCGTTGCTACAGAACTTTTTGTTGTCGCTAGGAATGAGTCGTTTCCATAATGAGGTGAACATCTATGAAATTTGACACCAATTTCTAAAATATTATTTTCAGTATTTTGCTTATTTGGGTGACGAAGAACCGTGAGAAATGGTTTGACGTCAGTCATAGAATCGAATCCATGTACTCATAAGTTTTGTATTTCTTTGGGTTTTGTATTTCTTTGGGTTTTGTATTTCTTTGGGTTTTGTATTTCTTTGGGTTTTGTATTTCTTTGGGTTTTGTATTTCTTTGGGTTTTGTATTTCTTTGAGTTTTGTATTTCTTTGGGTTTTGTATTTCTTTGAGTTTTGTATTTCTTTGGGTTTTGTATTTCTTTGGGTTTTGTATTTCTTTGGGTTTTGTATTTCTTTGGGTTTTGTATTTCTTTGGGTTTTGTATTTCTTTGGGTTTTGTATTTCTTTGGGTTTTGTATTTCTTTGGGTTTTGTATTTCTTTGGGTTTTGTATTTCTTTGGGTTTTGTATTTCTTTGGGTTCTGTATTTCTTTGGGTT
>KB296584.1:269929-289517 GCA_000328365.1 Capitella teleta
ACGTAGGTGATTTTGTTTTAATATTTAATCGACAACACCATAACCTCCGATTATGGTATCGTATATAATTGTCATTCTGAATGTTCTTTGACGAATAACAATCAATCAATTGCTTCGCCAATTCCATCCTATAGTGTAAACCAGTTTTCCGTTCATTACAGAAACAAGTACGGAGCATATTAATTAGGCGGTCATTCGCAGCATAGGGTTGTTATTGCACTTAAGATCTCATCAGAGGTCAGTTGGCCGTCGTTGGGGAGTGAGTCTGGTAAAGAGAGGTAGAAACGAGAAAATAGTAGATCACGAATGATTGATGCAAGTGGGCTATTTATAAATGTGGATTTGGAGGATTCTTTTGAGAGGTGATTTCTTGGAATTTTTAATTTATATGAAACATGACTTAAAGAATTGGAAACAGGACTTCCTACTCAGAGCTAATGAGGAGCCCAATTTTACAATATGGTTATTTGACTTAGCTAACGACATAAAAAAACTTAATAAAACGATGATATATTTGGAGATCAACAAATAATCTCTTACAATTTGGCGCAAAAGATTACAATGTGCCGTGCGTGGCAAATCTAACAAAAAACGGATACATGTAGCTTTACGCCATGTAACATATAATCTATTTACAGCAGTATGACCGAGGTCGATAATTTGAGATCCGTAGAGAGGCATACATTGACTTCTGAAAAGAGTGTACATTGCATCAATGGATAAATTTTTTTAATGTGATTTTAGCATATTTGTTTTCGTCATATTCTCGTTTGATAATTTACAAACACGCTGCCGTTGTGTAAAATTACCTAAAATAATACCCAGATGTTTCTCGTCAGACACATGTTCAATTATTGCTCCCATAAATCGTATTGGACATACCGGCACATCACCATTATTCACAACAATAAGCTTACTCTTTGTGGAGTTGAAAAGGACATCAAACTCAATTGCATATATTGAGCAAATTTCAAGCATGGTCTTTAAGCCTGGAAGTGATGGCGCAAGCAGAATCACATCGTCTGCATACGCAAATGTACCACAGAAAACAGATGATACATAGCATCCCACAGACGAAGACCCAATACGTTTCATATGGACTTCAACATATATTATGAACATGGATGGAGACAGAACACCACCTTGTTTAACTCCTTTGTTCACATCAAAAGTTCGGCTGTTTAAATCACCCCATTTTACAATAGCACATTGAGAGTAATAAAAATTCATAATCCATCTCACTATCAGTGGGCATGTATTGCGTTTAATTAGTAATCTACAGAGTTTGTCATACCTGACACGATCAAACGCTTGTGATGCATCCAACAGACATACAAACACTGGACTATTTTCATTGGTATATTTCTGAATTATTTCATTTACCACAAAGTAGCATTGAAAGGTAGAATTTTGTTCTTTAAAACCAAATTGGGTGTAACATGTTGAGAATGCAGAAGAACATTCCTTTGCTATAATTTTATCAAAAACTTTGTTGATAATGCTGCTGAGAGCAATTGCTTTACAGTGACTTGCTATTATTACTCGGTATTAGTATACTGCCGATGCAACATCATGTTCAGTCCTACTGAAAATGTAGTCCTACGACTACTTTTTAGCAATTTACCTTTTAGCAATTTACCTGGAAATAGTAAGAAATAGTAGTAGGACTACCTATCCTAGCTATGTCTAATATATTATATGTGGTTGAAGCTAGGACTACCTATCCCAGGGGACTATACACTCTGTTACAAACACAAGGCCCATATTCCGGATGCAAATATAGTCCTGTATGCTTTTGAAGCATGTCACTCACAAAAATTTAGACATCTGCCAGCCGTATCATATGGCTTAGTGAGGAACATAGTGAGGAACATAGTGAGGAACATAGTGAGGAACATAGTGTGGCTTATTAGTGTTCGAATCACATCTCCGTAGAATAATTTTTGTATATTTTATTTAAACCTTAATTTGGACAGAATGGGACTTAATTTCCTGGGCATTATACATTTGATACACGCGCCAAGAGTTTTCTTGTTTTGTCTTTACTCTCGCGTGGTTGGGAATTTGTCATGGGCTCCTTCAATGTTGTGTCGTACGACTATTATTATTTATCCCTGCAGTATGGCTTGGTGTTTGACCTGTCCTCTATGCATTTTATTATATAATCAGGTATATATAAGCGCATTTGAATGTTCTTTGATATTGCTGAAAATGCGTTTTAAATGTAATAAATGAAATGAAATGAAATATAACTGTTCAATCGACAAGAAAAGATGAGATGATGACAGATTTGCAGAATGAGTGTAACAAACGATAAATTGTTTTTAATATATCCTTGCGATTTCGTCTGTTCATGAGGAATCACTCGGAATGGTATATCATGCGCTGTTCACATGAATACATATATTAGTAATGTTGGAACAATTGCAGATGCAAATCATGAAGAAAGATCAAACACTCCTGAGTTGAGGGACACCCGAAATTCTTTGACAACCATGTCCTACCCAGAAGGCATCACAGCTTCGAGAAAGCAAGCGATTCACAAGATTTCGTTATTAAATTTCAAGGTGAGTGATCATCCGCTTCCTGCCATTCCATTAGATAATGATTCATTGGCCAAATTAATGCTGTATTCTCTTATTTCTTTTCCTTCTCATGGTTCAAGTTATCGATCTGTTTTCTTTTTCAGTTGCAAGGAGGGGTTTTCCACTACATAGAAACCAGGTGGATTGGAAATGAAGTTCCTGCTAGCCAACCAAGTACGAGTGCATCGATGGAGGTTCCAAAAGCAGAGGAGTGGCGTAGTGTAGTGATTGATGAAAATGAGATGGAGATAATTTTACATGAAAAATTCACTCAACAAAAAGAGGTATACTTGCATTTGAATAAGATGATGCTTTACCCTATCACAAGTGCGTCTCTGTAATTTATATGACTATATTTTTAATTCCATCTTAACAATTATTGCACTCTTCCCTTTTCGCAATCCACCCTTTATACTTCCAGGAAGTCATCTTTGTCAGGATAAAATCAAAAGAAACTTTTTAAATTAACTAACATTTCATACCGATTCTAGGAGTACGTTGTAAACAAATTTCAAGAACGTGTTATACTGGCCCACAACAGAATCTGCAACCTTTCCGTGATTCTCTATAATTTTAATACTATTTAATAAATATCCGCAAAACTTGACATAGGCCAAGGGCGTTATGTCCACATTTCAACGATGTTAAGAATAATCTCCCCTTTGCTCATGGTGTAAAAGGTTATTTTAGCAATCTTGCGAGCAAATTGAACAATACCTGTATGTATTATGTATTATGTTTTAATGTTTAATTTATTGATTTAAACATTGCTTTGCCATGGCGTTTTATACACCACTGAACGACCTGGACTCTCACAATATTATAGCATGCATGCATCTTAATTAATTGCTGCAACGCAAGTGCTAGCTGAAATGTTGAGACAACAATGTGTATGCAGCAATTTTGCACATTGAAAAAACTGAAAAAAACTGAAAAAAAAAACTGAAAAAAACTGAAAAAAAAAAATGAAAAAACAGAACCACGGATGGTGTGTGTTACTGTCTATGGTATAGCTAGTATGCAGAATAAAGAGCATAGGATTAAATTGATAAGAGTAGGGGACAACCCCGGTTCCGAATGTGTTGGGCGGATTCTTGGTAAAGCCCAATCACGCCTTATACATCAGAGGCCACGAAGTGAAATTTCGTTTTGCCCAGCATGCACGCCTTATCTTGAGACGCTCCTGACTTCTTTCCGTAGAATGAAGGAAAATGAAATGATGACGGATGTAACCCTGAAACTTCCTGATGACTTATCCATGTCATGCCACAAACTGCTTCCCATCGCTGCCAGTTCTTTTTTGAAACCATGTTCCAGTCCGGAATGAAAGAGAGCGTCGATCAAGTCGTTGAGCTCAAGTTCTCCGATGCCGACACCATCAGGATGCTGGTTGAGTTCATTTACTCTGGCGTAATTGACGTAAACAAGGACAATGTACAAACCATCATAGCAGCGAGCGAGTTTCTTAAAGGATTTAAAGGCACATTGCGAGAATTTCATTGTTGGCACAACAAATTCCTCCAATTGTATCAGACACATCCGATTCGGTAGAAAGTTTAACCTAAAGAAACTCATCTCAGCAGCGACGGAATTATTTGCCGTGTATTTTGAGGAAGTTCTTATCGTCCCTGAGTTCAATTCTCTGAGGCCGAGTTTGTGGAGGTTCCGTCCAATGATCAGCTGAATGTGGAGAATGAAGATGGCGTTTTCCATGTTGTTGTTGGGTGGGTGCACGCTGACATTGAGCAGAGGAAGGAAGCGCTTTCAAGAATTGCTCCTCTCATTCGATTTCCCTTGTGCTCCCCTGAAACCCTGCATGGCGTTGTTGGTCTCGAGCGTCTGATGTGGAACCACGAGTGCATGAAATTCCTCACAGAAGCCCTGCTCTCGCAAAACAAATACGGAAATGATCTAGTTCCTCCGAATAACAGATGAATCCCAAGTGAGAATAAACACTTGGTGCGAGTGTACAATTTGGGAACACAGGTCTGCATTGAATATGCAATTGAACGACCTACACTCAACTGGCAGACATTAACTCTCGGAATGAATTTCACTATTAAGATCGACAAAATTTGGCAAGACAACTCTAGATTGAACTTCATCAAAGATGACGAAACATAAACATGATATCAAAAACAACTGCAGCGAAACATTGGACGAACTATCCAGTACAAAAAAAAACAAAAAAACAAAACACATTAAATGTGCTTTTTTTCTCGTGCTAAATGGAAAGTTGTTTGCTTTCGGTGGAGTACGGAATGGGAATGTCTGTGGTATTGTGAGATCTCTAGATGACTTGACTGAGTCAGCTTCTAGGAAGAAAAAACCCAGTATGCCGTATGTTGTGACGTCACCGTATGCTGTCGCTTTATCTGGCGCAGTGTATATTTTTGGCGGATATAACGAGACGTTTGAATCTCCACCTTTTCCGGTAGTTCACAAGATGATGGCAGGTGCATGGCACATGTGCTCTCAAATGCCTGGCACATGTTCAAATGGGTCAGCTGTGGCCTTCTATCAAAAGATCTTCGTGGTTGGGGGAGAGGAAAGAGTTTGCTTCAGCTATGATCCAACGGCGATACATGGAGCGTTCTTTGTCAACCAACAGCTGTTTATATGCGAATTATCGCTTCTTGTGCAATCGCTTGGAATGAAAAGATTACATGTATTCTTAAAACGCGCGGCCGCGAACTGATCGGGGGCATGGCGTCAGCATTAAATGTACGACTTCAATCATGATCGATGAACAACCAACCGATGATCATGTTTTTGACGATTATTATCAATTTAGAGTCTTGAACTTCGTATTTCGCTTTTTGTTTATAACATATCATTTGAAATATTATCATATTTCACTATTCCCATAGAATATTCACCGTTATTAAGTAGAATTGCTCTATTGTATGCACTGACGCATTGGCAGAACTGCATGTTCGACTGCCCGAACGGAATTGATTTTATTGCACAGCTTTCAAATATTGATGTACAGTTTGTAATTGACAAAATATGTGTAAATTAATTTGTTTAATGTACAGGCTATATACCTTTGGAAAAAAAAAACTTCTCAAAAATATGCTCATTTGGTATTTCCGTTCAAAGTGTGCTGCCATATATTCCAATTTGACCTTGCTGGATGCAGTGGGGGTGAGGTCACCCCCTTTCACACTAAAAGTGCGGCATGATTGCTTTAGGCTATAGAACTTAAATAAGGGTTTCCATTTTGGGGAAATTTGAGTAGTTAATTTGGCCGCAGATCCATCAAAATGGGAAATTTTAGTTTCGTACCTGTCTTCAGTTGGATCCACATGCTTTTGGTTCAAACCACCAACAATGAAAAAAAAAAAATAATAATACTAATAATAAATAAATACAAACAATAAAATTTCAACTGAATTTTAGAACCATGTTGCTCCTTGTCAAATTAATTGATGACTTGACAGACAGTGAGCGAATGTGATAAAGGTGGCACACACACACACGCAAATTTAAAAAAAAAAAAAAAAAAAAAAAACAACACACAAATTGCACGAACAAACAAATAACAACTATTATATAGGTGACAATCAGTGTTTAATATCGTCTTCATTATAATCGTATATGATTTTAATCCAGTTAATTAGTTAATGCCTAGACTTAACGTACTTGACTTCTTGGGTTATTTTGCCGAGTAATGTTCTGTGTCTCTTCATGATATCTCAGATATATATCCAAAGATGTTCATGCATTATTTAGCATTGAAGGATGTGACCCAGTGTGAGTCATTTAAATGCATCACCACACATACATCAAGAGTAATATAATACTTCCCATGGAATTGCTGCTTAATAATATATTCAGATTTATAACTTCAACTACGTTATTTTAGTGATTGTCTCTTCTTTTTTTTTTCCTTTTTTAATCCAGTCCACTCACCTTCTAACCAGGTGTCTATATATATATACCACCTCATATACCCATATGTCACATGACAGTCTGATCTGATCATCCAAATCGAAGTTTGATTATGTTTAGGACAGAGATAACAAAATGTTATGTTTTCTCTTTCCTTATTCTCAGACCAACCGATCATTTCATGCCAAGGAGAGAGAGGGGGGGTGCTTCATGAATTATTGCTGCATCCACCCACAAGACTAGAGGCAATGGCATCATGACGTCCACAGGGGCACATGTATGACCATTGTGTGAATATATGCACATAATATGACAAGTGTAATTATGCATATAAAAGATTCGCGTGGGAACGACTTCTTTCCACAGTTCATTGGTGCTGAAATTGACAATATTTGTAGGCCTATACATGTACACTGTAATGGGTAATGCAATGTTTGATATCGACACTCCATCTCACTCCTGATATAACTTCTCCTGGTGACTTCTACTGATCCTCCTGCCTGTGTACCATATCGAAGCCCAAGCATTGATTTCAGGAGATGTAATAGAATGGAGCACCCTTGAACTATTGACCCCAAACTGATGAGTGGCTATTTGTTGCCATAAGGCGATCACATGGTGTCAAAAGCGGCGATGAATAGCAGGATTTTGGTGATGGATCCGAGCTCTAAAGATTCAGCCTTGAAACTCATAACGTGAGATCTTTGAGAATTTGTGGAGCAAGCAGGTAAATCTGACCTCTACTCTGGCACCAAGGCGGTCACATCCAGGGGCTAAGAGGACGAAGTGACACCGTTGCAAGCGAGCGCGTAGTGATCAAAGACAATCATCGGAGGAAATCGACATTTTAGCAGCCCATGCTGTGTGAAGAATTCTGCTTCGAAAGAACGCTCATCAAATGTTTAATGGTTAATCAGCAATCAAGTAAAGAGGCGCCAGATGCGTCCGCATCACAGCGCTTGGTGTATGCGAAGGCCTCTACGCTGAACCAGTCCGACTTGCGCTGATTTCATAACGGCCCCGACTATTGGTAGGTTACCGACACCGATGTTACGATGCCGTTGATTGGTTGGATTTATTATGATAATTATGTACTAGCTACAATAGATGGATTAATTGCGTTTCTATAATAATGTCACGCGCGAATAATATGATGTGTATGTGGTTCTGTAGAAATTGCCATGGAAAAGCATGATCATTCGATTCCAATAATTATGCGAGAACAAGTTTGATTTCGATGTGAGAAATAATTCTGTGTTTCGAACTGAGAATCTCTGTTTCCTCTTGCAAATTGCAAGGAAGATGTCCAGCCGACAAAGCTGTTCGGTACAAGCCTCGTTTTGAACTTTTGAGGGGCAGCCGCATCTGCAACGTCCAACATGGCACAGGAATTCGATGTCTTTATTCTCGTGGCTAGTTTTACCTTGGCATTTAGTTATAATTTGATCAGAACTGACAGTGAAGAAAACCCGCTTTGACAATTACCACCGGAGTAAATATGGAGACCTGAGCCCACATGATTTTAAGCGCAAATATATTGACTTGATAATAGTGATTCGTGTCACCAACAAGCGCCATAATTATATTATAATTGTGAAACCAACAGTGGAAATTGTTTTGATTTACGGCCGTGGGAGACAGTGTTAAATGAATCAAACTAAAGATTTGTCATGCACACACCAGTGTTGTTCTGCAAATATAATGAGTGCCATTGCCCTCATCGGCATTTGCCTCTTTATCGGCTGTGTCAGATGGCCTCTTTCCACAAGCATCTAATTCTGACCAAGTACAACCATAATAAGATGCCCCAAGTATCCGTGACCGGGTACCACGTTTGACTTGTACCATGATGATGTGATTTTTAATTACACAGTTTCACAAGCGAGGAAATAATATAGACGCGTGAAGTCACTTGAATTATGATTTTACAATAACTGGTTATCTCATTTTATGTGATCGTAATTGTGATTTCGGGCAATCATATGAGTGATCGGCTGGACAATCTACAAATATATTTCACTGATTTCCTGGTCATATAATATATAATGACACAGGCACATACCGATGACAGGTGGTATCTCATTGGCTGTTATTTATAGTAAAATTTAGTCGTATTCACAAATACTGTGAATTCATTTTCACTCCACTCGCCTTGTGAGCCATCTTGGGAATTCAGAGTGACGTCATGTGAAATGGAGTGTAATGAATGTACTAAAATAGGGGTGATTTTGCATCGGTGTGTGCCGGTGCTTTTTTTCAGTAGCGCCGGAGACCAGTGAACAAATGCATATGATGATCACTCGACCCAGTGTCACTTCTTGACTCAATGGTCACTTACAGCCGGATGCGAATCTTGGGATCCACTCAAAAGCACAACCTTCTTTTAATCAAAGCATAAATTGCTACAAGGAAACAGCGATGACCTCAACATGAACTGACCTTCATGTTAAGGCCACCAGTTGACCCACTTCCAGTAATAACCCTCTTTTTACAATATTTTCGTATCTTAGAAAATCGAAAAAAAAACATTTGCGGAAACCAAAAGAGGTTTCATTGAAATAAAACAAACGGGAACATATCATGTTACTTCGTCACAATCGGAGTCTCCGGGATTTTTTTTCTCTCATAAAAACCCAATACGGATATCCACAAGATTCTACCTGCCAATCAGGCATACAACGTGTAACGCTATACTAAATTGAGTTTCTGTAGAATCTTTTATTTAGACCACTTTTCTTATCGACTGGCTTTTTCCTAAAACAAAACTCTTTTAAATATTTTCATTGGTACTAACCAGTAACAATCATTTTCAGTTCCTATATCTTGATATACATTATTACATAATTTGAAAAGAAATGTTGTGTAAAATCGTGTTTAAGCCATTTAACCATCGACTGTAGTTGAAACCTGATAAAATGTTTTCCGCTGACATTTAGGCATGATTCCAGTGGCCTATACATCTATTTTACGTGTATAATTCCAGCGTTTTATTGATTTGAGACGTGTTTACGATGTGTTTGTTCATTTTGGTTGTCATGCACGGCGCTGTGTACCTAGAGTAAGTACCCGTGGAAGCATCGGAAGTGTTTATAAAAATCTCAAAATCAAAAATTCTAAGACATCTGGTTTGAGTGTGGGTGTGGGAAGGCTCAATAAACTGACGTGATTTCGGGTTATTTAGCCTGAATAGTTCAGGAGTTCATATCCTCTATTGATTCAAAGCAATCCTCGCTGAAAAGCGAGAAAGTTAAGGAGAAGTGAGTTATATGGTTTCGATCAATCCTCACTCAAAAGGGTGGTACATAAAATTGGGGTTTTTACTCAAGCCACTTCTAAAGTTATCCATTCCGCAAGGGATACACTAAGGCAACCAGACTCTAGCTACCTAATTTTTTTCTAAGCTGGGCCTTTAGTCTGAGGGCAATTTTCCGACCGGTGATTATTGAGGTTTATTTGGGGGCTGAGAGATGAATGTGGGTGAATGTCTTTTGTGGAATGTGCAAATCCCACCGAGGGAGGGAGTCTCTTTCCAAACTCATGATTGCAAATCCATCCAATTGCCACACTTTGTGTACAATCGAGACTAAATGAAGACTCCATAGGGGTTATTTTCCTATCAATTTCCCTGACCAATCACTGCAGCACAAAACAAAACATCAGCAAACCAGCTGAATGCAAAGTACATTCGAATCCCAAACCGAATGACAAACGCGTGCATATTTGGAACAATTGTTTAACATTGTTTCCTCTTTGTCTGTCAGAACAAGAACCTTCCCCTTCAATCAAATCATGCTTTTATAACATTACCATAATAGCTTTTCAATTAGGATATATTTCCATGACCTCGATATGACCTTTGCATCGTGTTGTTTTCTTCTTTCTTATCCAAAACAAGCACGCCTTCGATTTCAACCCAACTTCCAATGTCATACCAACACGCAGAAGCGAAATAATATCCCTTCATAGCGTGATAGCATTATCACCGAATTAGGGGTAACAATAGAGATTAGGATATCAGTTTTTCCCGATAAAAGATAACGACACCATTGCACGAAACTGATATTTTTTCCCTGTGAGATAGATGAATATTTGGCAGTATTCGGTTGTGGAGTGTTGCTATTGCTAATGAGATGAGATGTCGTCTACATCTACCTTGTCTCTCAGTGACGTCGTTCCTCGTACATTGTTGTTGATCTAGCAGCATCACTTTTTTGATTGCCTGGTACTTATTACGCCCACAGTGGAGCATTCATCAGCCAATAAGAACAGGAAATTACTCAAATCAGTCACCAAAGAAACCTTGCGGATCTATCCATAATGCTCTTTTCATTCCTAACTACTGGTCTACAAAACTGCAATAATGCCATCCTGATTTAAAAGCAGGATAAGAGAAAGTGCATTCAGGTTTTAGGAGGTAAAAAAATAAATGAACATCTGCCGACTAAGAAGCATAATGGAATTGGACATCCTCATTTTAATGCCGTCAACATTATACGACAATGCTTGGGAGGGGTGTGTAATGAAGGATTTGCAATTCAAATACACTGTGTACAGAAACATGATCCAATGTGAGCTTTGTGACACCCCTTCAGGGTGATACGGGCGTAAGATGCGAAAGCAACCGATGTCGTAAGCATGTGTGCAGTGTGCTACCATAGACAGTAGCACATAGTGCCTGTTATGTCGGACTAACTGAGCCGTAATGAATGTCAATCTCCTTCGGTTGTCTTGTCTTGTTTACACGTTTTATTTACTTTACACGTAACTGAAAAGTTTTCATTTCTCAATTTCACATTGTTGATCAATGTTATAAATTTCAGGTGAGAAAGGTTCAGCCGGCTATAAGCTAGTAATACCTTCCTTGAACTCGTTAAATAAGACTGCAGTCCACGCAATAGATGGCTTAGTAGCGGAGAGAGCACTCAACCCATTCGGAACAGAGCGTTAGGTCATTTGCTTGCAGGGACAGTTTTAGCACTGAAGGGATGTGTTCGTTTTGACTTTAGGGCGTTTTAACAGAGTCATTTGTTCGATTCCGGCGGTTAGAAATTCACAAGAGCATTGAAAAAAGTGGATAAAAGTATCCAAACTTTATAATTTGCCTTGATTTGGCATCTGGGTATTGTTGGCGACCAACATTGATGGTATCCGAAGTGATGAAGGCTTTTGCTTAGAAGATTACACGTTTTAGACTTAAAGGCTAAATTTGGTTGAAGTTGGCTTATTAAAGTGATATCAGATGTGAAGGATATAATGGAAGTTGTTATGGCAACATAGGATTGTTATTTTTAGTAAGTCACGATCATCTAGCGAAGCAGAACGGAATGAGAATTATACAAAGGTTGTTATTGAGATGTTTGCGTGGATACATAAACCATGGGAGTTAAATGGACCTAAATCCTAAATTGGCACAATATTTGACATGCTTAAAAGTTACATATACAGACTTTCTTTTTTTTTCAATTACGCACTGTTGCACTCCACACTTCCCCATCATCCATCTCGTGTGCCCTAAATTTTCATTCACTCTAGGAGGCGCCTCAATTAGTGTTATTCAGTGATTCAGACATCAAAAATCCTAAATTAAAAACATAGCCACAAACACATACCACTTTGTCTGCAAAACCCCAAATAACCACTCTGCGCAAAATCAAATTTCTATATGTTGCCTGATTTTCATCATGCTAATGACAACAGCCTACGCACACCTATTACTTACAGACAGTCCGGTCAGCTCCTCATTACTCTATTTTTATTCTCCTACCTCGAAAACATTGAGCCCTCGCAATTCTACAAATGGTGCTTTTGGGGCAATCTTGTGATTATAGCAATATATATAGCATGTGCGCACAATAATCTGTGATGCAGCATTGGACAGTCTTACTCATTCTCCTATTTGCTGTGTACAATTATTCAGGTCAGTACGCATGCTCATTGATATTGGGGTCACGCAGAACCCAAATCTACCGCCAGCATTTTTGTTCAGATATTTTTAATCGCCATCTGTAAATTATTCATCTCCCATGGGTCATTTGCTTAAGGTTATGCGAGAATAAAGTTATCACAATAAATGGCAAAAATGGAGGGTCGAGAAGCCAAACGCAATTATACCAATTCAGCCGATTTATATATAAGATGTGAGTGTAAGAACTGCAAAGTTATCCCCGTGAAGCCATTGAGGCTGATCAAATCAAATGCAGCTCATATTATTCTTAGAAACGATGGGTAGTTTTAAGCTGAATGGTAGAAGGGGAAATGGAGCGCATATTACAATTTGCAAATCATGGGGAAGTCTTCAAGATTTCACAAAACAGTGCTCGGTTATCAAGTAACCATACAACTGCCATTTCAACTGAGGTGGGTGCAACTAGAAAGTGTCCTCACCAAATATTATTCTGCCCCTAAGTGTCATGTGATACCTCTGAGGCCAGCAAGCCCTCAATAACTTCCTGAGTGCTCTACAAGAACCCTGTCCAACTCTTCCGTTAATTCATTACCTCAGTCTTCTTTTCATAATGATGATCGGATATTGAGCAAACTTCTATTTTTTATCCTCCTGTTGAGTGTTTGCGCAAACATTCTATTTTTTATTCGTTCCTGCGGGTGAGATATTATAATACATGTACACGCACCTTTTTTTTTAACTATTTACTTCACTTTATTTTTGTTTGTTCTATGCCGATGTTCAACGCCATTAAACTGTGAAAATTATTTATTGCAAAATTATCTACTCCAGGTTAAGGATTTCAATGCTTCTCATTGGCACTGCACTTTTCTGGGAATATACCTCCAATTTAGGTCACTTCATATCATTATTGTGGGGTACGCATTCACCCTTAAGTCTCAACGAATATTGCAAATCACCTGCTGTTTGACAGGTGAGCTACTTATTGCAATGGCATATTGCCATTCTCAGCTTAAAAGAATTCATCATTGACAAGAAATGTCTCTTTTCAGTTTGTATCTGCTGTCGAGAGTGCATACTAAACCAAGAAGGCAGTACGATGACATCCATTTAAACAAATGCTTCCTTTGATGTCTTTTCTGCGAATTTCTCTCTTTGAATCTTTCAGAGAATTTTCTCGCGTGAGACCTGACTTGCGCGTACTCGCCTGATAGTACATTGCGGCTACGCATTGGAGCAAGATGGAATAGCATTTTTACACGCTTAGCAAATAACATTCCTATTTGATCAATGTTTACGAGAATATAAATTGGTCAGGCTTACTGACTGGAAAAAATTTGAATAATATAAAAGATGTCTATTTCCTTCCCTGGCGTAGCCCTAAGCCATATGGGCATTTTATTTCCTGTAAGATTTCACACACAGATAATGGATATTCGTAATTATATATTAATATATGCAAATGGTCCACAATTCACAAATGCGTCGAATCACAGCTTGTCTTGTGTAGCTGGTTGGCCAATCACCGTGCGTGTTTCATTTTCATAGCAGCGTCCATGTGGCATCAATAATATCTTTGTGATTTAATTGACGTCTTCATGTATCAGAAAAGCTTTCGGTTGGATCGACCATTGAGATATCAGAGGAAATCATTCACATGTGACTCAACGGACCTTTTATCACATATATCTGTACATGTACGCAACTGGTGGCTTCCTGGCATTAATGCTGTTTTAGTTACTTATAATTAAAAAAAGGTATTCATTGTTTTCCATCTCGAACGCCTCTAGTACAAATAAAGTAAATGTCAATCATATAATTAGATAATAAAAACAGAGGTTAACCAAATCATTAAATCCACTTTGGTTGTGTTAGGCAGTGTAGCTCATGAATATTCATTATCTTTTTTCGAAGCTTAGCAGGGCAAAGAATATAAAAATTTATCATTAATTTTTTTTTTGTATAACGCAAAATCCACCGAAGTTGTTAAAGGGCAGTCCATTAATCGCGAATATTTAGTTTCTTTATTCTGAGGTCCCCTTTAAAGCCCCGACCTAAGAGGTTACACATTGGTATATGAAGTCATCCAGAATATTCATGCAACAAAAACATACTTACGCATTCAAATTAGTATCTAATAATTATAATTATAACAAAGATAATATTATTACCTTTATACAAACTGCAAGCCATGAAGGCCAAAAAAAGATAGGCAAAAATAAACAATGCTCTTTTATAATTTTTACAACATTTAAACAGCAAAAATAAGATCATTACAAGGTCATAAATTGTATGCCTACTCATCATCTTTCTTTACTTTTGTTAAATTTTTGTTTGTTTTGCAGCACCATTGGATAATGGGACAACAACAGCAAGGTTAATTGAGGGGAAAAAACATGTTCATTAATGAGAGAACAAAAACGCATTCCTACACCAAAGGTGTGTGTCCTTCCAATCGGATGACATCAGTGCCATATGCTTCCCCCTGTGATAAAAAGAGAACGCATAAAGTCACCCCGCTCACTCGACGCACCACATCAGCATGGAGGGCAACATGAGCGTCGTTGGGGGTCATGATTACATTGCAAGCAACGCATGGACTGCCGGTGTGTACTTGGCAGTGTCTGGAACAGCGTGTATTTTGGGAACCCTGGGTAATTTACTGGTCCTCGGATCTGTGGTCATGTATAAACCATTGAGACATCGGAGGAACGCTTTCGTGGTCAATCTGGCCGTTGCGGACCTAACAGTCACTTCATTCGCTGATCCCATGGGCATTTTAGGTGAGTGTTTTACACCGTGATTTATCACTTAGTACAATATTTTTGTATGTCTTTGTGATTTAGTTATTCGTACTTTCCTGGGTTGTTTTCCGTTTTTAGCATGATTTACTAACATGGTGGGTTCAGCCATGCATATGATATGAATGGGAAGACATTAAGCTCGCTCAATGATTCATTTCAATGTCAACCTCATTCAAAACAATCACGGGTGATTACTTTTGTGTTTTGCAGGCATGGTCTACGGTTCGGAGTGGTTTGTGCGTCGCGTTGTCTTGTGCGATGCAGTCGCCACGGTGTGCATCGCAGCGTGCGTGACCGCTCTTTTCAGCATTGGAGGTGACGGATTCAGTCGGTTCTGTCACATCTGTCACCCCCATGCCTACCACCGCCTTTTCACCCTTCGCACCAATATCATCATCTGCATCTTCATCTGGTTGGCTGGCTTCGGGATGTCGCTGCCAGCGTTGGTCGGTTGGACGGACAACATCTACGACCCAAAGTACATGGAGTGCATATGGAATCGGAAGTATAGTATGACCTACACTATCTTCTTCTCAACTTGCGTGGTGGCTGCTCCAGTTGCCATCATTGCGATTTCATTTATTAAGATATACATCCATGTACAGAGCTCCAGGAAACGGGTCGCCGTCTGTCCAGGCGCCGTATCATGCGTGGAGAGTACGCTCCCCAATGTTAAAGACCGTAACCAGAGTGTCAATCAGGCGAAATCGTTGTCCATTAAACTGGCGAGATCGCTGTTTATCGTGTTCACGGGGTTCGTCGCATGCTGGACGCCCTACGCCATCATCGTCATCGTTGACTTCAAGGACAGGGCACCCGAAGAAGTGCACTTGTTCATTCTGCTGTTGGCGCACATGCATTCGACATTGAATGCTATTATATATGCGATGTCGAATGCCCAGTTTAGGAAGGGTTATCTGGTTGCACTGACTTCGCTTTATCCTTGCTCGGCGAGATTTAATACCAAGCATAACATCAGACCCGTCAACAGCATTTCCACATTACCCGAATGACGTCATTTTGCGTTCTTTACATTCACGAAACTATTATCCTCGCATAAAGAGCTAAATGAACAGTGCAACATCGTATTATGATTCTGTGGTAATGCTAATTCGCTATTCATTTACTTAACTGAAATTTTCGCTCATCCTGTGTCTTTTATATTTAAAGCATATTGGCTCATTCCTATAGAAACCAGATGCGTTAACAGCTAATATAATTATGAATAAATTCATTCAATTGTTAACATTTTACTATCGTTGAAATACACTTACAAATTAAATAATAAATTATACATTAATAGAGTCAAATCCACCTTCTAAGAAAGCAATGTTCAACTATGTCTGTTCATGTAGGCTCCGTGTATTAAATCCTTCACTGCATTTTACTAATTTGCCGAACTGTGATGACAATGATTTGATAAGATAGAAGCGGACAAAAAAGTATGTTTAAATGAAAATTCCGCTTTCTATATACATGTATAATTATTTCCCTGGTGATAACGAGACCTTGATTTCCAGCACCCTTTAGCCAATAATGTACCCAGGAACCGACCCATTGATACATATTGGCGTATTTAATAATAATAATATTTATTTTGCATATACATGCAATATTACACTGAAAGAAAGAAATAATTATATAACAACTAACATGTATTGCTGGGTGTTAAGCACGTGAGAAAACCTAATGGCTTTTATAGCTGTTACTATGAGTACCATGGAATGTAATTCTCGGAATGGCAAGCAGACAATGAGGCGATTTAGGTGGAAAAGCTTAATGGAAACATCAAGACAAATGGATGCCATTTCAACATCAGCCCTAAGTAAGTAGATATCGACACTGTGTGTTTTTTGTTCTTCTTCTTTTTTCTCTTTTTTTTCTTTCCTGAAAACTAGGAATAGATAAATACAACCCAAAGTCATCAACTCTCAAACTGCAATATTGATTGATTGCTATCGGCCAAAGAGATCAAATGAATGTCACATTGCAAGTGAATGTCAAAATGTGGGTTTATTACAGGCACTCTCATGTTATTCAGCAAGTAGATCACAGTAGTTTATCGGATGCCATTAGAACCCCAGGCAAACCCAAATGAAGTGTGCAAGGCGTGGAATGTCGTATATTGCAATAAACAATAATGACAGGAATCAAATGTATCGCTATATCGTTCTCGTCAGCTCACTTTCTTTGGCGTCACTTCGTTTCCTATTTTAACAATGACATTAGCTTCGTTCGAGAATACCGCAAAACCTTCCATTGGTGTTCACATCCGGTAGAATAGTGTTTGTCGACTCGAAATAAAAGGCTTAGAATAGCACGTCACGTGACAGAAAAAAAAAACACAGACAAATGAGGACAAAAAGAGAAAACATTTGAATAAAAATACTTGTCTTCTCTACGAAACAATGATATTGAAAATACATTCGTCTCCATGGCAACGGTAATATAGCCTGAAAGGAAGAGTCAAAGGATTATGGTTTAAGATTTGCAATGGCCTGTATTATTATTATTATTATTATTATTATTATTATTATTATTATTATTATTATTATTATTATTATTATGAAATAATCATTCAAAGCCTACCGTAGCATTTCGTGAGCTGTGTTGCATGGGTTGTATTGAGGACCAGCTCGAGATGGCGAGAATTAAAAGACGCTGCGAGTAGGATTGTCGGTGATCCACTCGCTAACAGGACCCTCATGCACCAGGAAATGAGAGGTAAACCAGTGGTGAGAGTGAATGGCAAACCGTTGCTTTTCAATTATGAATTTTCCCTATCAAATGCTCAATTTATTCCCGTATGGAATCATTAATAACTTCATTTAGTACCGGATTTGTGGACTCGTCTGAACTGTCTTTCCTGTTGCTGCCATGCTGCATGAAATACTTCCACTTATCATTCATCATTCTCTCGGCTCAATCACCTATGACGTCATGCTCCAGTATCAAGCCAAAAGATCAAGAAACAAACATCGAGGAACCTCAAAAGAGAAGCAATCAATCTTTGATACTCAGCAGAACTCGAATAACACAAATCCAAAGAAATAAAATAGAACCCTGGAAGTAGCTGAAAGTGCCAAAGAAAAGAGGTCTTGAAAATTAGTGCAGACGGGTGCAACAATACAATATCACAATATAATCTCAAACTGAATGAATTGGAAGCAATGTCACAATATAATCTCAACCTGACAGATAGACACCGCGGGGAAAGAGCAGAACAGAGCCAAGGAATGGTGACGTCATCAACGGCGATTCAACGAAGGGGATAAATGTTGGCGTGGAGATGGTCAAGTTCATCTTGTTACAATTTTGAAACGAAACCCCTGAATTGGCAACAGGCAAGAGCCTTCTGCAAGGATGCTGGTGGTCATCTAGTTGCTATGGAAACCAGCGAGGAGTACCACTTCATTGTGGAGATGTTGCAGCGCACAGGTTGAATGTGGTTTCTTGGGTTGTAATTAGGGGTCTTGATTGTCTCAGAATGAGTTTGTATGAAATTTAACTTGGGCACATCCAAAACATTCAGATTACATCCGTCAAATCACCGGGAGATGAGTTCCAATAAATACACAGGCACAAAATAAGTCAAAAAGACGCCGCATCAATTCAAAATATTCCAATGTAGTCCACGTTTCTATGTCTCATCATGCAAGATTACAGTATTGGGCCTCTGACCGTGAATTTCAGCACTGTGTCCCTGCACACACAGCCGAGCACATGCCACAGCTATTTCCTTTGTCATGTGGTTCATTTAAGAAATCAACAACTGAACTGGTTATCCCGTAATCGTTATAATTAATAGTGTTTAGTGTTTCTTGCATTAATGATATAGACAAAGAAGGACCATGGACTTGAGCGGACGTCAACCACAGCTTCAGCTTTAATCACTGGATGCCAATTGGACCAAACAACAACGCCTGGGGTGGAGAAGATTGCGGGGAACTTACTCCACAATTTAAATTTCAGATGAATGATCGCAAGTGTGCCTTTGCAGCAGAATTCATTTGCGAATTCGAAATTCCTCTATGAAATTGCTCCACAACGATTGCTAACTATAGCACTTATACTTGAAGCTTCAAGTCCATCAACCATTTCTGGAACTAATTAACCAATTTAAAGGCTAAGATTATCTGATAAAAACCATGCTACTCCAACTATACAAGTTTTAAATTGTTTATAGACGCACATTTTCCGAGAATATAGCATTTTCGTGACATTTACTCAACATTGGAAATTCCCCACATGCTGGGACAAGACCTAAAAATCCCCTTTTATGTTATACGTATCCCATTTAAGTTAATGGCTAAATGATATTCATACTCAATACTCCGTTATCTAACAATGAAATTATACTAATTTTATATGATTATGCACTGCTTTTTTTTTTGGGGGGG
>KB296584.1:289567-302765 GCA_000328365.1 Capitella teleta
ATTTCGCTCGATTGCAGCTATTACCTGGGTTTGCTTCCACGTGATAGTCGTGTTTATTCGCCAGTAATTTCCCCATTGAGAGATCGACAGCAAATGCCACTAAGGCGATACCAATCGCGTCGACAAAAACGTCGTTGAAGCGGGCTGCTACCGGGGGAAATATGTCAATAAGCAAAAAGAACTGAAAGATATTTTATTTGCAATAAGAATAATTATATTTCAGATATCACAGCATATAAGGAGGAGCTCATGGCAGTAAGAGAACCCCCCCCCCCTCCTACAAAAGACAAAAGATCCACATAGAAAATACCCACTAAATAATATCCCACAAGTAATTTTTCTGTACTACGAAAACAAATTATCATCGGTATTTGAAATGTACAACAGTCGTGTTTCTCTCCTCTTTGAAGCCACACATATCTCCGAGATAAAGGAATGGGCGGTGGGCGGGGGGTGACAGATCGTTCTTCAGGGTATAGATAGGACCCTTCCTACAGAGGCAGGGGTCGAATCTCTCGCCAGATATAGCAAGCGCCAAAGAGAAATTTGTTGGCTCAAGCGGAGTGTTGAGAGTGACCTCTGTGGATTTATATCTAACAACCGGAGTTACAGTCATCTTCATCCATAGCGTAAAGGTTCCTCTTTGGATGGCACACCATTCATTTTATCTTATGAATTGTTGCTCTCGGTGACGTCATCGAATGCCTTAAGCCAGAACATCTGCATAAATATATAAGAATATTCATTCCAAACATTATCTTTCCTCTTCGTTCTGTCAATGGTCAATTCATTATTTGGGATTTCCTTCGCTAGCAATAATACTGATCATCGACATAATCATAACCATAATTCTAAATATATCATATAGGCTTCTAAGATACAAACGCTTAACTTATTGCGATTTGAAATCATGAATAACTTCATTTAGTATCAGATTATTGGATTGTCTGATTGATGCCAGTCACTGTGATGTTGAAATACCTCCATTTAACGTGAATCTTTCTCTCGATTCAATCACCTATGACGTCAAGCCACATTATAAACCCGGAGGATCAATATTTCGCTGATGCTTCGGTATCAACCGGTGAGACAACAATCACGAGGGAATCTCCTGTTCTTCAACATCAGATGACAATTCATTGACTATGTCAAAGGTCACTATTGCGCAACCTGCAGTACGGTATTTTAGTTACAATGTGTATGGCGTATTCGTTATCTGTCTGACAAGATGATTCAATTGGAGGACGGACCTGGACCCCGAGAGCTTCGATTGTTGGAGACAATTGTTGATAGGTTGCAGGTTCTTTGGGCGATCCTGACGAATATTGAGAGTTTGAGTGAATGATTAGCACGTTCGATTCAGGGTTGAAAAATGCCTTGAATTCCTTAATTATGTATAATGCAATCCTACTCTGACGTCAGATATCACGTGACAAATGAATAACTTATCTGCCAAAAGTCATCTGTGAAAAGAATACTCACAGCGCTGAAAATTCAAAAATTTCCAAGGCATTTCACAAAATTGCGCGCGTGCGGTCCGGGCGTGCGGAAAAAGATCAGCAGGATAAATTGACAACTTCTACTGATGCTGTACGCAGATGTGATCACGCAAAAAGATAAAAGTGTGATGGGAAATTGCATGCACTAAGTGAATGGCTCATTGGGAATGGGAAATGGGTGCTGGAAGAGAAAGAGGATGATGAATGTTTGCATGAATATTGATAACCGTGAGATGAAATTGGGCACTAAATATCAAAGCGATATATGTAATCATAATGGAAAATATTTACGTTGGTAAATTTGCATAAAATGATAGTGTTACATATGATGTTTATGGTGATCTTGGTGTAAATAATGTCAGCAAAGTCAGACATTCTGAAGCTTCTCTACAATGGAAACATGAAACAATTTTACACCAAAACAGGTCTGTTTATGTAGGAAAATGTCGACTCACCTCAATTTGCCAGCGGCATAGAATAACAAATAAATTCAAGCATAAATATTAGCACACAAAGCACAAAACCAATTTTGCATTGCACGAAATAATAGTATTCCTATATAGCAGTATGGCTAAACATGAAGAAAGGTACACAGGTACACAGAGGAGTGACTACCTGCTTTATGGTGAGGTGAGAACCTGATGTCGAACCAGGTTGAGCCAGCAAATGTTTGCACGTTCATGATCTCAATTTCTTCCCTCGTTGATGTTTTGTTACTTTGGTATAATATTCCAGTTCCAGGTACTGCTCCTCTTCCGAAGGTCAGATGCTTGTTTATGAAACTGAACCACAATTGGGGATATGGGTCAGCACCGTTGTACAGCTCATTGTAGGCAGGTAACTATAATTATTATTGAAATTGGAAATTATGGATGAATAAAGCACTGATGGAAATCTCATACGAACCGTTGTTAAATAGAGGGTGTTATTCCCATGCCTTTTGCCTATGTACAGCATAAATTCTTCTTCGTCCACAGTGAAAAACAAAGCGCCCATCATGGGCTGACTGTAGTTGACAATTGTGAATGCATTCGAAGTCAAAGGATACGCTGCATTGTGATTCTCGTCGATCAACCTGACCACTTCTTCTGTTCCTGAAATCAAAAACATGAATTGGAAGCAATGTCATAATATGATCTCAAACAAAAGCATGAATTGGAAGCAATGTCACAATATAAACTCAAACAAAAGAATGCATTAGAAGCAATGTCGCAATAATATTATAATCTCAAAGAAAGGAATGCATTAGAAGCAATGTCACAATATAATCTCACCATGACAGAGAGACACCATGAGAAAGAGCAGAACAGAGCCAAGGAATGGTGACGTCATCATCGAAGATTCAACGAAATCGAAGCTGATGGAATGTCCTTTCAATTTCATCATCTTATAACCCTTCTTCTCTGTTATATTTATTCAGCCATTCATTCCCTTGTTAGTTTTGTGAATGCAAACATGTGTAAACCATCGCAAAAAAATATTCGCGACATGTTTATGAGTGAATTATAATTGAACTGAAAAGCTGCTGGCAGGCACCTGTATAAACGGAGATTATATTATAAGGCATTCTGTCACAATTTTTTCTTCTTCAATGATCTGATTGGACGATTGTAAAAATCAGACATTGGTTTCATTTATGAAATAGGTATTTCTGAGCTTTGGCGTATGTCAATGATCGCACTCTAGCTAACGGCCCATTATTGCCAAGCGGCTTAAAAAAAAAAAAAAAAAAAAAAAATCCGTTTGTGAAAATATGCCCTGGAATTTGATGTCGTGTGCAACCCTTCCAAAAGTGTATTATTATTGTAAAACTGCGCATTTAATTCCAATGTTAATATTCATTTGAATAATCACGTTGTTAAGTGAATGAAATCTTGTTAGCATTTTGGTGCACTGGATTGATCGATGAGATCCCAAGTACTAAAAATATGGAAAGATTTGCTCATGATATTACATATACGAAGAACTGTACTGGTTTGTTAAAGGATGTTTATTTCGATCGTGCTTCTGTCATTTTATGTTGTCGTCTTTCTCTTTGGAATATAAGTAAATAATCAGTACAATATTTGTAAGTATTATTTGGCAAACATGCTGGAAGAAAAAGTAGGGGCGCCTACCCAATATTTCGCTATTGACGAGGTCAAAATTTATTCCATTCTTAATTAATGTTAATGCTGAATGTTTTTGCTCGATTGGATAGTTGCCTACGGTAAATTTATGTTATGATTGTATAAAAAGCATGAATCCTGTTTCCTGATTAAAGCATGAAGTGTATACGTGGGTACTAAGTAACCTTTGGGCTGAACGTGGCCGTCCCCGTGCTATGTCCGAGCTCAAATGTTCGGATACGGTTCGGTCGGATTGGCTCCTTAAAATGACCAGTGCTCCGGATCAAAAACACGTACTGAGCGGAGTGATTCTTGTTTCAGAATAGCATAAATTAGTATTATGATCAATTTTACCAATGATAAAACTTGTGTCAACTTCATTAACGCGATATCTAGTGTTTTACGTCCATATTTAATGAGGCGAGGAAACGAAGAAATGCTAGCTGACTTTCTTTCAGTGGTTTTTCATTTCTCACGATTTCAATCTGCAATGATAGTGCTATATACAGAGTGGGAGAATTAGCTATTTTTCTCATTCAATAATACAAAAATCGTTCTGCTGAGTCTTTTAGAGTCCGAACACTGATTCCGCCGAGAAGTCAATGAGACCTGTAGCCTAACCAGGAATTTAGAATGATCGTCGGTTACATCTTGTGGAACTACTTGTGGGCATAATTAAACAGGAAAAAAATGTTCACCTCAATTAAAAAATAAATGATAAGCGGAATGCTCACAAGTCCGAAATGCATATAGTGGCCTACATACAATGTAAAGTATACAAGTCCCTAACCCTAAACCATAACCCTTATGAATTCGGACTTGCGAGCCGATCCCACCCTATACTAATCTCAAACCTTAAGTACTTATAACTATAACCCTTAATTATAAAGCCGTTCCCGATTGCACAAGTATTCATTCTGCATTCGCTCTGCCATACTAGTACATGGTAACGTTTGTGACTTAGTCTGATGTATTGACGTTGACACGAAGGAATTCCCAATGAGGGGATTCCCCGGCAGATTACCAGTCGAAAGTGAAAGTGAAAGTGAAAACTCGGAATTTTGAGTTGTTAAATCAATTTGATCTGACAAACATGCTGGTGATGTGCATATTATTATTGTTGTTCGTCATTATAATTATGCAGTTGTCCGTATCGATTATAACAAACTAAAAATCGCAAAACTCAACCATTGCACAAGAAAGAAGACAAACACTCCATGAAGAACTACAAGCCCATATTTCTTCTTCCATCCATCTCCAAAATTCCAAAATTCTTGAAAAAAAAATGAAATTGAAATTAAGCCATCCACGCAGACATAAAGGAATCGACACGGCGACGATACCCGCATTTGATTCCTTTGTTTAATTAACTTCTTTAACATCAAATAAGTGGAGGGGTGCCATTTGTTGTTTAATTGACCTGACTTGAAAGAAATCGCCGACAAATAATGTGTCGTGTGTTAGGCCTATGTTTGTTTACCCTACGATATTTTGAAGGGCAGATTACAGATGTAATAATATTAATCCCAGTCCAACATTAACGTTAGTTGAATTTACTGGGCGCAAATTAATCAGTATAGGGAGCCGACGATTAGGATTTCGTCTGGGAGGTAATGAAAAATATCAGACACAAATTATTGATTATATATAATATATTATTTATACATAATTATTATATTACATCAGGCATAAATTCTTTGCATGTATTCCAAAAATTGGAAAAATTTTAAGCAAAATTAAATCACATGATCGCAATCAACAGGCTCTGCTAGATGATAGGATCCGAATGCCGGCTACCCCGTCAAGCTGTTGGGGGGATTGCCGGCACACCCGCAAGCGGAGAACGCTCCGTTGCCGGTCTTCCCGTGAACCGTATCTTTTATCCGTTGTACGAGAACTCGCTTTCTCCGATACAATTTTCAGACGTGTAGGCGGTGTAGCGAAAGCGTGGATGATTTGGATCTTGAATGATGCCGTTGATTTTGGCCATCACTTCATTTTCAGCATCCCAGGAAACCGATAGCTCAAGAAGGTTGCCATTCATCTCATATGAAAGTTTTCCATTAAATTTCTTCAGAAGGTCTATCAGGGTCCTTTTGAGCGTTTGTTCTTTTGCTGATTGGAAATTCAGCCTGTGTTCCTTGATAACATCGCGAATTGCTTTGATTCCCATTTCAAGGTCACCTTCATCCAATGTGTAGATCCAAACACCATGAACTTGGTTAGATGCATCCCAAACAAGGCGATGTCCATTCATCCTCCTTAAAATCAGTGGCTTCAAATCAGGTATGCTCAGTAATGTCTTTGTTGTGGTATTTGCAGTCATAAGCTTCCGTGGGTTTTTTTTCAGAAAATTCGAAACATCTTTTTTGGCTTCTTGAATTTCAGCATAGCGTCCCTCAAAGCACAGAGTGGTGGACTTAGGTGGCGCGAAAGCAATCCTCATTGCAGGATACTGCTTTTTAACTTTTTCCAATGCAGGCCCAATCAGGATCAATTTCTCCCAGTATTCTTTCAATACGATTTCATCAGTGATTCTCCTCTTCCTGAATTCTTCCTCCTTTGTCATCACCATAACCATTTCTTTCAATTTTTCAATGACATCTTCCACGTGAGTTTTCTCTCCAGCGATGGTGCATGAACTTTCTGATTCAGCCAGAGTAATGGTCAGTCTTTCGGAATCTTGATCTTGAATCTCTTCACTGATTTTAGCGTTGAATTGCTGCCAGATCTCAGACACAGCAGAGACCTTTCCTGATGATAATTTGGACAAACTGTTTAGAATTCTTTGATTGACGTTTCTTTCCCAATCTTTTGATGCTCGATAAAACCCATCGGTGTTTCTATTCAGAGTGTATCTGAGAATTAGGGGCTCACTGGTCTTGTTGGGCCATAAGATCTGACAATTGACTGCTCTCAAATTCACTTCAACAGCTTGACGCAAATTTGAAGCTTGCAACAGAAAGGCAAGAACTGCTTCATCGTCAATCTTGATTTTGATGTCATTTGGTATGGGTCCTCCAGGTGAGGAATCATCATGGTCTAGAGGTAAAAGTCCAAGGCAATCGAAGTACTTCTTTATGACTAACTTCTGTTCCTCCAGAATATGATCTCTGGAGAGAACTCTGTCCAGAGCTGAAAAATTTCAATGATATTCAACAAATAATGAATCAGAAAATATTTCAACTGACTGCTTTTGTCCTTGAATGTAATGATTGCGTATTCCTTGTCTCCTTTAGTATTTTCAACTTCTCCACCGCTGCTTCTGTTGGTGTTTTCAAAATAGAGCTCCAGGATCTGCAGTGTGGTACTGAATCCAGTGACCTGAATGCTTCTCGACTGGGGAACCCTTTCCACTTGAACCATTTGATCCAACATTGGATAACGAGTGCATTGTCTGCGCAGGCCATTGTAGTCTAAAATGATATCAATCAACACTAGTCGTATTTCACATTTTCTGAAACTAACCCTAAATATTGAATAAATCAATATTGAATACAATCAATATTCAATAAATCAACATCAAATTAAATCAAGTCAATCGCATGTGACTTGAAATATTGCAGTTAGGCAGAATTGCGATTAGGCTTAGTTACAGGAGATAACTGACACCAACCAACCCCCTCGCACCTCATACCTGTCCTCCATGAATATGTGGCATGTGTCCATTGATAGAATAAAAAATGAAGACTAGCAGAATATCTGCATATGATTGGAGCCTCATTGATCTTTCTAAGTTAACTCTACTAACTTGGCTGGCTGTCAAACAGCAGCAAGGCCTTCCCAGGTTCCACGGCAAATGAAATGCGGGACACGTCGCATCCAGCTGCGTCTTCCACGAACATCCGAATGGTTTGGACATCCGCTGAGCAAGGGATTCCCCAGAGAAACAGGGTGTTGTCTTCTACAGGATTCTTGATTAAACGAGGAGGGGGTCTCGGATGCAGTAACGTCACATGTAGGGCAATTCCATTTAGGACGTGCAACTGTTTTCTAACGACTTTTTCGGCATCTGTGGAAAAATTGCATATTGCAACAACACATTTTATGAAAGCAATCCTAAAAACCTTAGGAAAGGGTATGAATTTCAATATACATACTATATTACTCAACCTTAAACATCATGCTTACTCTTGTGATCCGAGAAGCACACAACAGCTGACTTCCCATCCTCTCTCGCAACAATGCTGCTCACAGGACCTCCATTTGAACACCTGGCATTCTCAAAATAGAGAGTGAGAATCTCTTTAGACATAGATGCAGGATCCAGATTTTCCACTCTGATGGCATGTGGTTGCGCTTCCCCTTGTCGAGGTTCCAGAAGGTGAATGCTTAGTGGTCGTCCTTTCCATTCAATCCCTTTGCTCAATGAATATTCGTATATGTTCAGAGCATCTAAACGAAAGTGATGACGATACTATTTATATATTTATTGGAATTACCTGTGGGTGTCGTGAAGGTTATCACGTGGAATCCTTCCTTGACGTACTCAAAGCTTTCAATGGGTCCTCCACCACTCCTTCGCTGGTTTTCAAGCAGCAATTTAACCGAGTCGATATCGTCATCTTTTGATAAGTTCATCACGCTGATGACCCTGGATTCAATTGCAGGAATATCTTGGGCCACAGAATCTTCCTGACTCCATTCAACTTTGATGTTAGATCCCTTTAGCCTCAATTCTTTGCACATCTGGATATTTTCAGCAGCTGTAATGAATGCATTCTCAACAAGATGTGCTATGTTGCGAGTGCTTTGGTAATACCAGCTCTGTCCGCCATTTTAACAATGGCAAAACCACGAAGTCGATCCAGCTTAATTCTTGCTTTAATATCCTGTGATTTCAAATGCTTCCTCAGAAGAGATTCGATGTCTCCTTCAACAGCATTGGGAGGTATGTTGAGCAGTTTTATTTTCACCTCATTCTCAGCAACAGGTCTTGACATCTTCAGAGAAATGCTGATTTCTTCACGTTCAAGAACGTTTGATGCATCTATGAAAAAAGTATCACATTAATCAGCCATAATGGGAAATGAAAAGTTTTAAATCTCAACCCATGGAATGAATCAAGCACAGAGCATTGAAGTATTAATAATGTAACCCCTCAGAATCAATAAAAAATTTCTAGAATACAAATAATGTAATGCACCTACGAGATTGCTCTTCATAGGTAATCAGTGCTGTGTCTTTCGTCTTGTCAAAATGTATCGATTCTATTGGACCTCCCCCACATGTCTTCTTGTTTGCAAACAGCAGTTTTATGAGGTCTTCATCGAGTTTACCAACTCCAGAAACCACAACCTTCCTGTCTGAATTCTGGCTGTCTCCAAAGCATTCTGTGGCCTCCGTTTCCAGGACGATTTTCTCAACCGTCATGGAGGCATTCTTGTGCTCAATAGTGTGGCATTCAGCTACCCTCTCTGCCTCTGGAGAGTATCAAATGAAGAATCGCATAATAAATAGTTCCGGAATAGATAATGTACCAGTGGCATCAGCAAATGTGATTATCGCCTCATGAGTTTCTTCATCAATGTTGATATCTGTACCATCAGAAAGTGCTCTCCCAAGATGCCTTTCTAACAGCAACTTGAGCACATCAGCGTTCACGTTGGATGGAACATCGTATAACTTGATGGCAATTGTTTCATCCGCGACACCATCAACATTTGGTCTGGATACGTCAAATGTCTTTCCCAAGACGGTCACTCGCTCTTTTGTCAGGACATTTTCTGCATCTAAAGAAATATAATCATAAGCAACTGCACAAAACTGTTCTAGTTCCTGAGTGAGTGAGTCAGTGATGGGGTTTTACGGCTCCACCCAATCCGATCGGATGATACGGGCGCCAGAACAGAAGGCCCGGGACCGGGGTTTCCCCCTACTATTATCGATAAATCCCAAGGGTTCTTTATCCTGCATACCACCATAGACAGTAGTACACAGCGCCCGGCCTTGTTACGCAGTTGGGCAGCACTGCAGAGTCACCGAAGAATTACAATTATAACGGATTACAATTATAATTCACAATCATAACGCCCGTGGCCTGATCGGGTCTTGAACCCGGACCTCGACCCCCACAGCCGTCGTTGGATTGTAGTCAGCGGTTTAACCCACTGAGCTATCCGGTGCCCCTGTTCTAGTTCCTAGTACTCTGGATACCTAGTCTTTGTGAACTTATTCTTAGTTGTTAAGTATCACAAGTAAACACATAACCAAAATCATGTAAATATCCGATACAATCTTGTGACGATTGTTAGACATGAATTTGATATCCATCCTGCAAGCTGAGGAGGTAGAGATTGCCATTATGGCAAGATATATTGAAGAGAAGATATTCTAAGCTAACCGTGAAACCTGAACAACTCGGACTTGAAAGGGCAAGAAAGAATCACGATGAAAAGGGTTATCAAAGAATCAGGGTTATTGAATTCCTAAGCTTTTGATAATGAACCTTAGGGATTGTACAATGAAAAGACAGTGACTGCTAAAAATTTTGAATCGAGACAACTCACAAAATAGTGATCTCTGTTTGTAAATGGACAGGGCAGTAAACAGACTAGTTGTGCTTATTGTAATTAGGGTTCATTGATCTACAAAACTCAAAAGAATACGATTCGATATTAGGCATTGGACCAAAATATATAGTTGACGAAAAGGTTCTTTCAATAAAGCAGTGAACAAGGGCAATCTGTGATGCTCTCGTGAAGATGAGAGCATCGAAGGCGGCTGGAACTTGTCTTCATTGTGTCTCAACCTGCTCGATCTCTCGCTTCGCGCTTGGATAATCGACACGGGGACTCCAGTCTATAACAAATTGGATCTGTGCCTGAGTCATTGATAGGGGAAGAAAGGAAGAGAGGTGTTCGAGGAATCAGTGCTTGAGTTGTCGAGGTTTCACTGTATAGTTTAAAATTGTATAATGAAGACTGAAGCTCGGTTATTAAATAGAGTAAGATGCGGACTGATTACAACTAGAGATTTTCTCACACGCATAATAGAAATAAAAGCCTCGTTGCATGATTCACATATGCAAACTGACCTTCATTTTGCTCATAGGTGATGAGCACTGTGCCGTTTCCTTTGTCCATATTCATATCTTGGATTGGACCTCCGCCCGACAATTGTTTGTTGGCAAAGAGAAAACGGATCAAGTCTTCATGGCAGTCATCATCAATTCCAGAGATTAAAACTTGTCTGTCAGCCAAGTTGAACTGATCATTTACAGACAAGACTGGATTGGATGCAACATAGGTAATCCCCAAGAAGGTCACTTTCTCTTTGAGAAGAACGCCCTCTGCGTCTGTTCAAACGAATTACGGTCAATGGAATTATTGTGAAGGTAATTTGCGACAAGCAATTGCTGTTGTCTCAATTGGTGTGTGGTTCCTTCAGACCACAAACGTTCAAAAGAGAAAGACCCGGTCACCACTGGCGAGTCTTATTTCGAGCCTTGCATAGATAAGATAGATGTCTATAATCATACACCTGAACAGGTAGTTTGACAGATCAGTGACAAGCTACTAGTAATTGATTCCTATACCCAACATGGCTCTTACTGTACTCTTATTATTCAAGCTACCGGCATTAATGTACATGCATGATGACATGATTTATAGGCAACAACATGTCAGTTGCTTCGTTGCATAACATCCCATCCCATCCCATCCCATCCTATGCACATTGTTAATAGCTTTAATTGAATGAGGAGTACTTAGGACAATGTCCATTTCAAACTCACCATGTTGCTCTGCAAAAGTGATCAACACTGTGCCATTTCCTTTGTCAAAATTAATATTTTGGATAGGACCTCCACCAGATCGATTTTTGTTGGAAAAAAGCAATTTGATCAGGTCATCATCATCATCATCATCGATTCCAGAGATCAAAACTCGTTTGCCTTCAGTCTCACGACAGGTTAAAGATTCTTGCATCTTAAAAAAAGAAAAAGAAAAAATCAAAAAATTCATAGTCATTGCCAGAGTTGTGACTATGCCCTCACAGCGCCTAGCATGTGAAGTCACACAAGGCGGTGCAACACAAAATGTTAAGCGGGGGTCATTTGCTTCCGCCATATAGAGCTTAGGGTCAAACATGTGTAAATCCGGAAAAATAAAACACCCAATTTGGTAAGGGACCTTCCTTAGGTCATTCCGATCAATTTAAAAGCGGTGCATAGTTGTTACAATCAAGTTTGGGGGGTTTTTTTTTTTTTTTTTTTTTTTTTTTTTTTTGTACATGTACTAGCCTAGCTCCCCAAGCTGTAGCGTACTCTAATTCTGGTTTAACAATTGAACCAATTCGTGCTTTCTGGTGCCCTCTTAACCACTAAAATACGAACAATTTCCCTGCGGGCCATATAGGGAGGGAGCCACACCCCCTCCCTCACCCAACCCCGCTAGCGATTTCATTTATCTCCGTTTTTGACCTGGACAAAGGTTGGCATGTATCAACGTAACTCCCCAAGGGGAGCGGAGCAGTTCTTACACTACGCTACGGCCTGGGGACCTAGTTAGGCTAGTATCATTGCATGAGTAGTCTGTGTGAAAGCTCAACAGAGATCTAACATGGAAATTACTAGTATAAAGATAATCGCCGTTAAAAGAAATTTCCACGGACTCACCATACTAGTAGTTGTACGCCTGCTGATAACCATTCCGTGTGTCTTCCAACCACCAATTGATCGATTATGGTATTTGCATGAGCTCAAATGGAGACCGCTCTGCGAAAAACAGGGAATTCCCCATTATATCGGTCTCCGTACTTTCACTTTCGACGCACATCTCTACAAATGGGGCACAGCGCTATTATTATTTATTGGGTCAATCAGCAGGCCAGTGGCCAAGAAGAGGGAGGGGGGCTCTGAAGTTAGCGGTCCACATTTTCAGGCGATAAAAAAGGTATTAATGTACCGCATTGTAATCAAAATTGCTGAATTGCGTAATCACGGTTATAAACGCGGATGACTCACTCACGAGAACATTCTAACACATGAGCCACTTGCCAACGTCTGCACGCATTTATAATTTGAACTTTAGAGCTCTTGATATGTCCCCATGCCGATGCCTATAGCCACTTCAACCAGGGTTGTACGAAGAGAAGTCAACAAGGGTGCGTTATGAAAGAGAATCACATCGGTGATTGATTACAAAACCAGTCATAACGCATCTCCTTCAGAAATCGTCTGATTTGTCTCACACTGGATCACATCTTCCGTTTAATTCCTCTCGTGACGTCACAGTCTCGTGACATCGAAGCATGACGTCATTCGTACAGCACTTAGCGCAACCAATGAGGCATGGTCAAAGGAGTTGCATCACATAATTATTACGACATCGCTTTGATGTCGAATGTCTTGAGGGAGCATTTAGCGAACGCGCCAGTCGATCAGTTCCACGAACAAAGAATTGGGAGTGAATATTAATCACGGAGAATGGAACTTTTTGACAGGAGTAATGAACTTGGTTGTTTTCAATCGTGGGCTCTAATTGTTTTCATCTTTCATAGCCTTATTATATTGAATATTACAACCAAATTTTGTTGTTGAATTTAGCCAAAAGACACGTTTAGTAAACAAAACATCAACATGAACAGCTC
>KB296597.1:910-16663 GCA_000328365.1 Capitella teleta
TGATCATGATGATTCAGCGATTTTTGCCGATTTGGTAGGGTCTCGCACAAACCTACCCACCTCCTTTTCAGTTTATTTGAGAAAAATGAAGACGATACAGTATACATGTAGTTCCGTCATATATTTCTTCGTGCGGAGTGGTAAAAACTGCAAAGAAATCGTTCATAATGTGAGGGATGTTTATGGAAGACAGACTATTTGACTATTTGGAGAAAGGAACCAGAGGTGCAAATTATGCTAACCTACTAGAAAAAGTTCGTGCAGGGATCAAGGAGAAATTCCGCGGCTTAATTGCCAGGTGTCAGCGCCTTTTGCAGGACAATCACATTGCGTTGACTAGTGGCAGGAAGTGCGGCTTTGAAATTCTTTCTCGACAACTTTAATCTCCAGATCTGACCACATGTGACTACTAACCATTTGGAAATCTCAAAAATATTTGTTTCCGCGAATAAGATATTTAAACAGCAATAAATATATAATAATAAAATAACATAAATATGCATAAACTTTCACAAATTGTTTAATTTACTAGTAAATGTCAAATAACGTGTATAACGATCCATCTCTATCGATATCTGTGGAGAAATCAACGAAATCGGCGTCACGTTCAATTTGTCCTTTATATCATAACGTTTTAAGAGCAGCCTGACAGCGTTATGATTTTACGTTCTTCGGCCTTCTCTTGTTGTTCCCTTCAGAACAACTAANATAGCCATTCATTTTGTATGTACTTGAATTTTATCTGATCATAAATGGTTCGTGGTGATATTTAATCAATTAAATTGGTGTATCGAGAGGAGGTATTCCATAAAACAACTGTTTTGTGGGTTTGAAGCTCTCAATTCCTAACTCCTGAGAGTCTTCCATACTTGGATTTTTGGAGTTCAGACCTGTTTAACATGGTAATCTCGTAGTTGAGAGAGACAGTATTCAAAAAGAGGATTATATCACGGAAACCTAAGCGACAGTCTCGTCGATCAGCCTAAGCCCCGGGAATTACTGCATGGCTAAAAATAAATTCCTAGACTTATGAATTGGCTTAGCTAAGAGTTAAGAATCTTGGTGAATACGCCCAGGTGTGCTTTAATGAGTGCACTTTTATGTTTCAGTATGCTGGGCATGCTGTTTCATCCAGGTATCACGCAGGGTCCAAACGTGTGGAAGCTGTGGGTGGATTACATCCTCAAGCAGAGTGGCCTCGGCATCCGCAAAGCAGCGCTTGTCCATCACGACGGAAGCGTTTGTTTCGCCTCCAAGGGGTTCGCCTTGGTTCCATCTGACGTCCAGGTTAAGACGATGGCTGAATTTGTTAATTATAACCTGCTACCTACGTAGAACTGGCGTACGTGGTTGTGTTATATAAATATGGTAGCGTGCCAGAAAACATGCGATTATGGGTGCATGTTGATGGCATTTTGCCAAGAACTTCTTGTTGGTTGCATATTGTTTAGCATAATGTATTATTTATACACACTAATTAGTTACACACTAATTGAATTTAGGATCTAGCTGACTTCTTCGCCTTTTTAATTCCCGCACACCTCAAAATGTTCTCCCTATACTTAACGTGTTGTGGCTTTTCCTTGCATGCTCTCTGGGCCTCTAAGGCTCTGATGTAATATACATGTATATTCTCATTACAGAAACTGGACGCGTATCTCGAGGGTACCAACAACAGCGAACGCATCACACTGAACGGCTATTCGTACATAATCAAAGACATTTTTCGGATGCATCTCGTGGCCTTCAGCGGATCAAAATATTACATAATCGCCAAATCCAAGTCCATGTACGTCATTGCCGTTTGTGATCACCGCAGTCAGGTGCCTGCAGCGACGTCATTGATTAAAAATCTCGCCCGTTGTCTGGTTGAGAAAGATTTCTAGCGGTTGCTTGGCAACACGACTGTGATACCACGTGACTTTCGTACTTTCTCGCGGCTGTGTTCACAAAACTGAAATCTCGTTTCACATCCCAGGAAGCATGTGCTAGGAATGTTTTTAATTTATTTACCCAGGAGTTATGTTTGAATACTTTTATGTTTTGTTCTGCGTCTATTGTAACAAGATGCATCGAGCTTAAAAAAAGTGAACGCTCACTCCACTAATGTTGTTAAAGGCCGTTTGGTTTTGTTGAACAAGTGCCAATTCTTTCTGCTTTGTATTATATAATAACTATTATTTTAATAAATTATATTGATATAAAATTATCAGCATCGCGATCACAATTAGATTCGAGACTCAACCGGGAATTGTGGCGTATGGTTGGCGATCCGCGCCACAAGTCCAGTTGAATGGCAACACTACAGTCCAGGCCAAGAATCTTTGAAAAGTTCGAGTGTTTATCTTCTACTTTTTCAACAATAGCATTGCTTTGAGTTTGGGTTTTGGGTAAACTCGGTTTACGCTGTAAAGTTTATATAAGAATGCCCAAGAAATGATGAATTTTATGCTTTAGATCTGTTTTCGTTTTGTTTTTGTTTTTGTTTTTGTTTTTGTTTTTGTTTTTGTTTTTGTTTTTGTTTTTGTTTTTTTTTTTTCAAGTACAGGGAGGAATACTAGTAAACGATTAGAGCAAAATTAAGTGAAAACAACTACAATGGAATACTAATAATATGAAAACCGAGGAAATTTTCTCACCACGATAAACTAATTAATGAATTGCACATAATAATAGATAAACCTACTTCTCAACCTAAAAGTCTCTCGCCTGGAGTTCTTCACACACACAGAGGCCTGCTGCCAAGCCTCACGGAGCTTGGCTTCCGGAGCTCGGTTTTCTTCAAAAACTAAACTTTAATTACGATGATGATAACGTAGTTGCATGCATGTGCTAAACAATTTGCCGAGGGGTCATCTGAATTTGAATTATTCTTTTACAACAAAACAATGAACGATTAAATCCAACGTTCATGAATGATTAATCCCCCCCTGCATTAAAAAAAATATATATATACATAATAAAAATTATGATACAGCACATCGTGATCATCGCTCCTCTACAGGGGGTGATGACCTTCACATCTTGATGCCAAGGTTGCGTCTCGTGATTCCCACTCACTTGGAGTCGATGTCATCTCGGGTTCGCTCCTTATGTTATAAATGCGGAAAATGCTTCCAAATCCAAAATGGCACAGAATCAATCTATTTTCGTATATTGACGACGAATTATACCAATTCAGAGTCTCTATATGAATCAGGTGTGGAGGAATTAACTGAACTACTAGGTGGCCATGAAATAGCCCACATAACCGCATATTAAACAACGAGTTAACTACCCCCCCCCCCCACCACTCCATTCTCTTGCATTTATGTCAAATCTGCGTCATTTGACTGACATGCCCGCCAAGCTATCAATATTCGACCATGAAATAATAATGCAGTCAGTAGCGCAAAAATTATTTCACAATAACATTTACATTTACATTGTATTTTCACCCCAGCCCCCTTATGACGTCAGCGAGGCACCAGAGCGAAAGAGAGAGGGTTGAAACTGCTGCGTGAGCACTCCAATCGGATGCCAGTGGTTGGACTAACGTGAAACGAGATCACTCGCAGAAAGGCCCTCGCGGGATGTAAACTCAATTGCACCAAAGACAATGCTGGAGATTACATTTAGTGTGCTGTTGCTCATTGGCGCGTGTAGATGTCTAAGTGAAATACCAATAGGTTGGTTACCTTTGTATGCCGGTTCAATTGGTTGAATGTTGCTTTGCAATGGGCTTTAATCGTACCTGGCAGCGCTGTGTTGTAGTATTGTCGTTTTGGTTTTTTATGACTCACTAAGTTTTTCATGGAAAAGAAATCTGATTGAATTGCAAACCTTAAAGAATTAAAATATTTGGTCTGTCTGAATTTTCTGACTTGCGATTTAGAAAAAGAAAGAAAAGAAATTAAAATGAAATGGAATAAAAATAATGATGATTCGTCCTCCGCGACTGAATAATATCAACCGCGTTGTAATTGAACAATCATTGAGGAAGTCCATTATCTGTTCTAATGTTATCGTTTGGTCAGCTAAAAACGCATGTTTAATTATTGTGTTTTCATTTAACATTTATTTGTTCTTCTTTCTTTGCTCTTTTTCAATCTGGCATGCTGTATGCGAATAAACTGATACTATTATTAGTATTCATCAGGTGAGGATTAATGTTTGGTGACCTCTTCCTTTCCCGTAGTCGGCTTTATAGAGTCCTTATTTATGGGGAAATTGTCTAAAGCGCCGAGTGGCGAGCACTCTGATTCCATGGAACTTAATTCGATTATATTAGTTCATAATAACCATTTACTAGAATATCGAGGCTTGCTCTAAACATAGTTTTGCTATGACATATTCTGCCATGTAGTCAGAAGGCTACCTTATATTATATACTCGAGCAAAATTCCAATCGTCCAAAATGCAACAGTTTCCTATTAATTTGGCCGGTAAATTTCCGAGTGACTCGTTCTTGTCCTCTATCTGACAATTTTGAGGTGTAGATACAAAAAAAAAAAAGAAAATAGAATCCATTCATTTTACATATAAGGAGTAAACACCTTTCAAACACACACACAAAAACGTGTATTTTCTAAAGGTACAATTATTCATTCAATTCGGAATAGTTGAAACCGCGTATTTGAATAATTATTTGGCCCATAATTATACGCTGTGAGTTTATATGCAAAACAGTGAAAACTGAATGGTGTTCTTTTTTTTTTTTTTTTTTGGGGGGGGGGGAGTAATAAACCTACAGGGGAAATACAGGTCATTAAATAAAATCTATTGTATTTTTCAGTTATTGGAACCATTCGATATATTGGGAAATTAATATAGTATAGATATAATTATATCCTGTTATACCATTATATTTTATGCAGGTTACAGCATCAGATAATGTTTTCCTGTTTTCAATAAAGGGGTGGACTTGATTATTTTTGCATGTGATTTTTAATTAGCAAAGTAATTTCTAGATTTTTTACATTTTTCAGTAAGTGGATGAATGTGAATTACCTTATAATTTTCTTTGATAGTGCTGCATGCCACAAAGCATCCATGTGTAATTCTCTTTATCTGCTCAGAGAATCTAAACAAAATCAACGAATCAAAAGCTATTATTATATATACCATTGAGAACTTCTTATCGCTGATCCTGCATAATATTATATAAAGCTTTCTATTTTACCTTCTATTTCATTCGATTCTTGCCTCCAAACATGTAAGTAACCGATGTTATTATATCATTATGTAAACTAATTATTCTAATTCCTTGATGTG
Source organism: Capitella teleta (assembly GCA_000328365.1). Taxonomy (NCBI): domain Eukaryota; kingdom Metazoa; phylum Annelida; class Polychaeta; family Capitellidae; genus Capitella; species Capitella teleta. Next base: position 6,164 of record KB296597.1, read on the forward strand.
AGTCATTGTTTTAGGGTGTGTTTCATTGTTTTGGGAGAAATAATTAAGTAATCATGGATTCGTCGTTTCAATAAAATCGTTCATAAACGTCAAAGATATGGACTTGAGTGACAATTGGTCAATCGGCCGATTTGCAGGTATGAGCTTTTTGATTATGCCGTAAATCCACAGTCACTTGCATTCGCATGGTGACGCATTGTGACATAGAACCTTTACCATTCTATGCCCGATTCGCGTGCATTCAATTTATCGGCAACCTTGGCCTCAACAGCCAGGTATAAAAAAACCGCTTTCCTACCTCCCCCGCCATCAATTTAAATGTGCTGATCGACGCATATCTCCCATACAGCATAATTTTATTTTAATTTTATAGTTACAGTGTACATGTATAATTAATCATTCTGGGATTCATGCTGGGATGGCTTTATACAGTCTATTTCATAGAATGATCACAAGCGTCTATTTTGGAATGAAAAAAATACCAATATTTTCATAACAAAGAATCAATAGTCATTACAAATGCTTCCTATATATTCCCACTGATTAATAAATTTAGTTTATGTGTTTTTCATTCCAATAATCATGTGGCGTCAATACAATAAAATTGCATTTTTTTAATATATTTTTTTTTTTTTTTTTTTGCTTTCGGAAGGCAGGGAAAGCCGCTAGGTGCTCTACTTTTTCATGAATACGTTTTACACAACACGAACCCCGCTAATTGAGTTTAATTACTATGCTAAAATATGATCTGATTATACTGCTCGGAAGGGTCATTGAGTGCACCGCTGCCCGGGTGGTCTCATGGCCGTTTTACGTATCAAATTAATGCATGACGTAACCCTTCAATCTCTGATGACAAAACGATCGATATTGTGTTTCATATTAACATTTGCTTCGTTTATTTGCATCACATAATTAGAATGCAACCAGACGTGGTAGAGTGCCATCCAGTGTTTCCCCTTTCAAAGAGAACAATGGTAGCATGGAAACGCCATCAATCTGCAATAGATACGGGGGCTTATCGTTCGATGCCGCATATATGTCATACATTATTCACACTTTTCCATACAGTCCATTACTCAAGGCGTCTTAAATATTCACCAAGCGTGAAGGTGAATTTCATACTTCGTCACTTCTCAAAGTGACTAAGTGGTGCTGACATTGTAGGGAGATGGATCATCGAGATGTAACCACCAAAGTGTATATATTTGTATATCTATATACATGTATAGGTAAATGTTATTTGAAAAAAATATCTTTTTCCATGGAAATTTTTTAACTAGATCGCTTTTTTTATCTTTTGAAAGCTATGAACAATAAAGGTAACCTTTGCTAGTTAAATTGTGGGCGTGAGACCCATGTATATATACATACTTGCTCTCGCATGCCTTATCTGAGGTATAGGTCATCTTGACCTGTGTCATTGTGACACTAGCGCCTATCAATACCTCCACAATGATGTACAAACAATTACGAAATTTCCCGCATGATGTTTTTCATATGAATTAAAGTACTAATTGAAAAACCATCTGCATATAACTCATAACGATCACAACCCATTTTTCAGAAGTGCCCCTTACTAGAAGTTACTTCTGCATTTAGCCAATACAAGCTGTTCCTTTCAGAGGTGTGAGGATGCATACTCCCAAAGTGCAGAGACCATTAACCCTCAACTCCGTATAATCGATTAAGTACCTCGTGCATTGTGTGCCTTCTGTATAATACTAATGACATGTACACTCTGAAAAAGCTTATGTAAATCTGTGCTTGACAGAACTCCCGAATAATCGAAGCAGAGGCCAGAGGGTAATGGGTTCGTTCCGTCCGTGCCCTAGGCCTAATGGTTCGTTGTCCTCCAATTAGAAGTCATCATTCGTGATTTATTTATTTATTGGAAATCGATTCTGCGTGTTCAAATAGAACACACATTTACAAGGTTACTGACCTTGTGTCCAAGGATTTTATTATGGTATTATTTTATTTATTTATTTATTTATTTATTTATTTATTTATTTATTTATTTATTTATTTATTTATTTATTTATTTATTTATTTATTTATTTATTTATTTATCATTTGTGGCGGGGGGGGGGCTTGTCTAAATTTTGGCTTAAAACTTTTAATTTTTAGACCAGCTTCGTTCCGTTGTGGTCTTCTGTTAAAGCGAGGTGCTAAATATGGAAGTAACTTTGTCACATGTTAAATGCTGCTGTCAAGCGTGACTGTCGTTAAAACTATTGACGTTATCATGAAGTTCAACTGTATATCTAATGAAGTATCGTCTTACTTTTTTATAACCTAATTGCCCAGAGCCATTTGTAACCAGATATCGATAATGATGAACAGGAAAATATTTTGGGGTGGTTTCAAATTTGGTCTCCAAGCAATTAGATTAGTATCATTAGTTCATCGAAACAACGCGCCCGTGGCACCGCAGCAAAAAGGCCAAGTTCACAATGTTCCTGCGTGTTCCATAATCATTATAGATTATATTATCGCAAACCCATTGCGCATGCGTTCACGGGGAGTTATGGGATTGTTGACAACACACTGCGTTCAATGTTGTAGTAAAAGCGCCTGAAGTTCACCACTAGAAGAAAAAAAATCGCTCAATTTACATCAAAAGGTCGGACACAATATTATACAGCCGAAAACATTGGTTATAATTTATTAGTCCGAGTGCGAGAAATTTCATCGATATCGGTTGCATTATAAATGAAAACACAAGTCCTCAATTTCCGAAGCGAGAGGGCCAATTGCCGCCATTCTTATCCGGTAATTCGGCATCGTACATTATAACACGGTGACTAAATTGCAGGTTAGACCAGAATGCATCGCGCCCGGTATAGTATTATATTAATTATGCGAAGAAGTTTATGGTGGAACATGCGAAACTGCGTTGACCCAATCATGCGCATGCGCATTGATTCGTATTTCAATTTGCTTTTTTAGATGGGGCAGAGAGTTTTGAATGAATCAACGAAATAACGATCAAAGAAAAGAGGACCTCTGATTGTTTTGAAGTAGTAACGGATGATAGAGAATGCATCCCAAAAGTCAAATACGCCTTCGACTGACATTTTTAGACAATACACTCGCTGTAGGCTAATTCCTAGATACATCGAATTTGAGAACTTTTAAATCTCGCTTTCTTCTAGCGTTCGATTTCAGACTGTGGTGACGTGACAAAAGTAATTCTCCTATTGTTAACAATATGGGAGCCGTCGAGTGAGCAGATCTTTCAGCAGTTCTCATAAAAGAAATCTTGTACTCATCTCGTTTCAAGCTATTCTACCTGAGCAGGAAATTCGTATTTTAATTCATCTTGAATATCATTCACAGCTGGCCAAATTTTTCAAAAGTGGTCTCTTGTCACTCAAAAAAGCGCATAAAATTGATCTAAACAGGTTCCGAAATGAACAGAGGTCCTATTTAAGTACGATTAAAATCCTATCAAACTGACATCACTTTTTTTTTCTCTCTTTTGGGCGCTCATCATTTAAAAGTTGAAGCCCAGCCTTCCCCCCTCCCCCACCCCAAGAGTGTGGGATTTTGCAGAGGAGATAAATTGGCCCCTAGATTCGCATTATTATTGATCAAATTCAACGATAAACTAAACTCTATGCAATTTGCTAATGGAAAATGCGGGCGATGAGAAGACCTTGTATTTGATTACCTATTTAAAGAAGACCTCTGTTCATTTCAGAACATTTCAGATCGATTAGTTCTGCTTTTTTTTTTTTTTTTTGCTTTTTTTTTTCTTGTCTTCCCTTTCGGTTTATGTTGTTTGATGAAATAACTCAAATCGATGTCGATATTGCGTTGCTTCATTAAAATAACATGTACTTGGGCGTTTTACTTCCTGTCGCATTCATGGGGAAGTCAATGTGTGGCCCCTCACAACAGAAAATTCTGGCCAGAAATTTATTTTGATATTTCGGATCCGAGGCTAAAATTTGCCTTCGGAATCACAGGGGGACCCTGACTATTATGTACACGTAAATTTGGTTGCCTGTTTCAAATTGTTAAGTGATGTGAGTATAGCCGTATCACGATTTCAGCACCTCCTCAAAACGAATTCCCTGCATGACAGCTGAATTATGTTATACGTTCCTTTCGCTCGAAAGCACAATGATAAACAATAACAAAGCTTGTTTATTTCATGCTGAATGACCTAAAACAGCAATAGTATAATTTATGTCAAAGTTTCCTGCACTATATTTCCATAAAGCCCAGAGATTTATTGGATGTGGGTCACACATGAATAATGAAAGCAACAACCAGAAATGCAGATATGCACGTCAGTCATAATACCATAGTGCGCTTTTTGGTTGATACCGAATTCCTCCGAATTGTGAGTAGGTCGTATTGTTCAGGCCTGTAGCCAGCTTTCAATGAAAGAGGGGTCGTTTGTAAGATAGTGAACCCACACAAGCATAAATTACAAAGAGATAAAACCACCAAATAAGCAGAATACATGTAGATACCAATTGAGTCATTTTGATACGGCATGATCCTTTGTATACGGAGAAGCGGAAACATGATGAACACGTACATACATGTAAACAGTCACTTTCAGCTATGTGAGAATGCCATCCAAGCGTCTTGGATAGTGCTTCGCAAAAAAAAAAAAAAAAAAAAAAAAAAAAAAAAAAATATATATATATATATATATATATATATATATATATATATGTAATAAAACGCATTCATTCAGATTTATACCGTCGTCAGAATTCGTGTGAATTTGATGCTTTAGAGTTTAGACTCTAGATAAACAGCTCGCAGACGATCACATTCACAAGATGCCACCGGTAGTGTAGCTCCCCAAGCCATAGCGTAGTCTATAACACAAGTCTTAATACATGTAACGTGTGTCTCAAATGCTGTAATTTTTATGCCCTGCGCCGAGTAGGCGATGGAATTGAACGGCGTGATAATTGCAATTCCATGTTAATTCGGTTGAATAATACCACTATTTATGAATGTTACCCCTCGCAATTCGAAAACCCTTTTGATAGCGGGATATTTGAATTCGCAAACAAAAGCTATGGTGGAAGCAAACCCTCCTGCCCCTTCATCTCCAGGAAAGGGTCACCTGAGACACGCTGGAGGATTAGCGTATTTCATAGTCGCTCTATCTGTAAAGATAGATGACAGTTCAATCACTTTGCAGCCAGGAAAGGGGTGAATCGAAATAACATGCATAGTCGTGTAATTTCCATCCCATTCCAGACGTTCTGTTCGCTTCGGATATGGATTCAAGCGGGAGGATTGCCGTGGAGATAGCCGCCGAGTACATCAACGCCCACCCAACAATTCTGCCAAACCATTCACTCAAGTTCCAGCTGGACATCACGTCCGATGCCAGCAATTTCCGTCTCATCAGACGAGGTACGCAATAGAGTTACCTGTAATAAATAAGCAGAAATACCTGTTTGTTTGCAGGACTTTTCATTTGTACACAAAATATATATTCATAAATGAATTTAAAAGGAATTAATTTCATTGTAATCAAACCTAACAGCCTGTCAGAGCACTGCCAAAGGCGTGGCCATCTTAATCGGACCAAATGAGAGCTCCTCAACGAAGACCATAGTCGGTGTACCACAAGGAATGCAAGTCCCCCAGATATCACCATTCGCCACGGACCCCTTCCTCTCTTCTGGGGAGTATCCATACCTATTCAAGGTACAAGTGTCGGTCTCCTTGATCTAAAGATGACCATTGTTCGTTCTCCAGATGAGTTCTCCCGATTGGTTTCAGAGCAGCGTAATTCAGGATTTGGCATGGAAGTTTGCTTGGACAAGGTTCAGCATCATTGCTAGTAATAATGAATATGGTATTAACTTGAATATTGCTCAAACCCAGCTTCAATTCGTCCCATTATTTCCAATAGGAAGAAATGGACTACACTCATTCATGCAATATGCGGCCGCTCAAGATTGGATCATTTCATCTGTGGAGTACTTCAACCCAGCGACATATTCAACCACAAGCAACCTTCAACGAATGTTGCAAGAGATTAAAGCAAAAGGTATAAGCTGCGTTTGTTGTATGATTTTATCCCAAATTTGGCTGCTTTCCTTATTTGCAGGAGCACGGATCATAATCTTAAATTGCTACTCAGGGCAAGCTAAGATCATTCTAGAACATGCGACGAGGATGGGAATGTTGAACGCAGGCTGGGCGTGGATAGCGACAGATGCCATCACTGCTATGGTTAGTGTGATATTTAAACAAACACAAAGTTAATACTATGGTACTAAACAGGGCAGTCTATTCAACGAATGCACGGACGCCCCATTGCACTTGCGTGGGTTGCTAGGCACGCGTCCGTCTTACGGCAAAGGCGAGTTGTTTACGACATTCCAGGACCTATGGAAGAAGAAAACCGCATCCAACAAAAGTTTAGAGGTGGGGACGAACTGCACCGATGATTTGGCCGCTGAAAATTGCGTCGCATGCGAGGCATTTTCTCAAAGTGTATGTTTCCCTTTCATTATCACAAGCCCTAGTATACCTCTGTAACTGTAAGTAGAAATAGTTTCTATCAGCGGGATTTGAATATCGATGTCTATTCCTTCTTTTCATCGGAATAAAACTCCTACTGTGCGGATTGTAATAAGAATTGCGCTTTATTCCAATCATTCTTTAATGTGAGAGAGTGCATAGCTCCTTGCTCTTAATAATTACATGTTCCTCTTCAGTCCCTCCTATCCGCAGATTCTCAATTTTCTTTTGTATCTGTTATCATTTTACGCTGTTTTCTCTTGTTCACATCCTACGTGATAACAATTTTATACTACATGTAATAATTATTATTAACAATTATGTAACTGCTCAGTGTAAAGAGACACGATATGTATTCACAATTACATTGTCCTTGCAAGATGCATAATCGCTTTTAGTGCATGACTAATTTCATAACTTCGCGTTTAGACATTAACACGTTCGGACACACATTATACCACTTTTAGAATGCCTCCATTGGTTTCCTGTGTAAACAATAAATTTTAAAATATTATTGTTATTATAATATCATAGATATGTATTGATCGATATACCAATATTGCTTGTTGATTTATGAATTATGATCACGATTTTTTGTCCATTTTACAATGTTTTAAAATGTTTTACAATTTTTAATATGATAGTAAATTTATATCAGATTTTAGACATGCGGATAATGGACGCAATTCTTGCAACAGCTTATGCTTTACACGCCTACCTGAGCAATGGACATGAACTCAACATAACATCCAACCAAATCAACATATGTAGAGATTCCTTAAAACAGGTGACTTTCGTTACCAGTTTGTTACTCAGTTGCATAGGATACTCTAATACTTCACACCTTGACAATTATAACCAACCATGAACTACATTGTCCTTATAGGTAGACGGGCCTGGTATCATGAATCACCTGAGCTTCACATCCCTGCAATATCCGGGTGTCAATTCATACGAAGTTGTTAACTTAGTAGACGAAGGATGGGTACCTGTAAGTCGATTCGGGCATGGCCCAAACAACATCCAATGATCCCCTTGTATCAACAGATCGGCAACTGGTCACCCTACCAGAGAATCCCACTTCCCGCGTCAGACGAAGTCAGCAATCTGTACCTTGTTGGAGACCCAGTTGTAATCTTCCCAGGGGCTGTAACCGATGTACCCATTGACACCGTCATTGATATGAGCAATGTCACACTCAAAGTGGTTACTATCATCGTAAGTACGCAGTTTATAATATTGATTAACTTTGTTACGGATTTTGTTTTTTCCAGGAGCCCCCGTTTGTAGAGTATACAACCAACGAAGAACGCTTACTTAACCCAAATATACGATTAAAAGGCCTGTGTATAGATCTCTTGGACATTATAAAGGGTAGTCTAGGCTTTCAGTATGAGATACATCTTGTGGCAGACGGTAATTATGGTACTCAAAATGCCCTGACTAGAGAATGGAACGGTTTGATGGGGGACCTTGTACAAGGGGTACGTCTCCTAATTTTACCCCTTGTGTGTGTTGATTGATTTTACACCCAGGGAGCCGATATGTGCATGGCTCCTTTGACCATAACTTACGAGAGACAGCAGTTCGTCAAGTTCACAAAACCATTCATGGACCTGGGAGTCAACATTTTGGTTGCTAAGGAGGTTGCCAAGGTCAGCATCATGGGATTCCTTGAACCATTTGAGTGGTCACTATGGGCTGTGGTTATTGGAACGTTCATTTTTGTTGGGTTATGCCTGACCTTTTGCAGTTATTTCAGGTGAGTTAAATACTTATATACTACATGCATACATGACCTGATTTTCTATTGTGATTTATCTTCTCTTCTTCTCGAAGCCCATATGGACATCGGGGTGCATACATACAACGAGAGGATCTAACAGACCTTAGTGGGAGAGCTAACAGAAACCAGCTATGTCTCAAGGAAAGTTTATGGGTTTCATTTGCTGCCTGGATGCAACAGGTAACTTCTACGGGTCCATAATTATGCGTGTCAAGTGTTGTCTCGAATAGGGAGCCGAGTTTTCACCGAGAAGTCTCTCCGGTCGCTTCGCACAGGGAACTTGGTGGTTTACTGTAATGGTCATCTCAGCCACATACACGGCCAATTTGGCGGCTTTTCTCACCGTAGCCAGACTAGATTCCGGTTTGTGATTTAACTAACATCGGTTACATGACATAAATATTCCTCTGTAGGAATTAACTCACTAAATGATCTCGCAAACCAACGCGAAATCAAATACGGGACTGTGAAGAATTCTGCGGTGCAGAAATTCTTCGATACTCAGGTATCAGACCCGTACGTGAAGATGGCGGGATACATGGCCCAAGAGGACTCAAATGTTGACAATGCTACCTTTGGTTTTGATCTTGTGAGGGGTGAGCGCCACGAAGGTAATGTTCACAACCGTTTAGAGTTCAGACTCTAATGTACGTGTGTAATGAACAATGTCTGCCTTAATTGCAGATTTTAAATATGCTTTTATATTTGACTCGGCCATCCTGGAGTATGTAGCAAGCAACCGTCCGTGTTCGTCTCGCATTGCAAGTGAGATATTCAACCAATTTGGATACGGGGTCGCCTTTCCTAAGAGCTCCCCGTACGTGGATTTATTCAGTTTACAAATCTTACGACTCCGCGAAAATGGATCAATGGAATCATTGATCAAACGTTGGGTGACCTCTGGGTCTTGTCTTGCACAAGAAGAGGGTGAGACGCCACTGTGGGATACCAGTTGGTTTATAATATAAAGTAATACCCTCACAGCATCCAGTACAACAAGTGACCAAATTACCATTTCTACGTTGCTCGGGGTCTTCACATTATTGGGTGCTGGGCTCGGCATCTCCCTCATATTAGCCATTGTAGAGTTCTGTGTGGCATCACATCGAGAAGACCGCAAAAGGGTAAGCACTCTTCAATTGTCTGACAACGCTTCACTTTTTCACCTTGCAGAGACAACTTGGCGAGGATGTAGCTGGAGGCGCGGCACTGAAGCGACGGATGGCAGCTATCTGCAGTGATCTTCACACGTTATGCTGCTGTTGTTGTCCTCACCCCCAACCTGAACACGAGCCCCATGTTCCCCAAAAAGACCAAAAGTCAAGACACGTCATACAAGGACACACCAACATGTCGTACGATCTAGAAACCAACTTCGGAGGGTTCATCATGAAACGGCCTCAGCTCAATGGCGATTTTGATTTCTTGCACTGAGTGTCGCCAGGTTCACGAAGAGTTACCTCAGTATTAGGGGCGTCGGAAAATTATCCAAATATCTGCTTGTTATGATAGCCGTGTTGCACTGTACTGTAACAATTGAACGGTTTTAGCTCATTATCAATTAATGAACTTGTGTTGAGTTCTTTATCCGGCCCCATCATCCCACGGTAGATTTTTTTTTTTTTTTTTTTTTTTTTTTTATCTACTCTGTTAGTCTGTACTACAATAATTTAAAATTAATAGATAAATGTTTTGCGTGTTATGCGTAGTCCTAGTACATATTTTAACTTATTCTGAACATAGTACAGAGATCGAATGGAAAGAGTGTCATGGCAGAATCAACAACACTATAATGCTCGACCTGTCGGCAACATTCGATATGTTTGATCACTGGTTTCTACAGAGTCCTAGTCGGCATCTTAATTGGAGGTCAGCATCCAGGGTAATTTAACTATTTTTTTGCTCCTCATGAAAATATTGTGGGCTACCATCGAGATCACTGTTTGGGTCATTGACTTTGTTTTCGCGATAATAAGTTAAGAATATTTTTTATACTAATCATACTTTTGTGCTATGTATCATTCTACTGTTTTTCTTATTTTCATAATGTAATAAATCTATTGGTATACTGTTGTTGTTTTTTTAATGTGAATGCATGCTTTACATCTGTCTGCCTAATATTTTCCCTCCTTTATACATAAATGTATTCAATTTTAGTGATGTCAGTATTATGTTTGTGACGAAATGCTCAAATATACTGC
>KB296625.1:0-10510 GCA_000328365.1 Capitella teleta
GCCTAGTTAGCATTATATCGCCCGCGAAATCGTTAGCGATGATATTCCTTGTGTGGGCCAGGCATAGGAATCATTTATGGTGCATCAAATAACGACTCAAAGTCAATTTTTAACAAATTCTCCCTTTGTTTAAATATCGATAAAACATCTGCCTGCTTGCGGCGCGACAGCGATCAGGTGCCTGATTCCGGTGGTTGCTTATTCTTCATGCATCACTTGCACTCGCAAGGTTAATGCGTTATGAAGGGGTTTCCCCCATTACTCGCAATTCATTTCGCTGTATTAATTATGGTATCCTCAGGATCCCAGTGAAGTTTCAATGCATCCCCATGACCATTTAAAAATGATTGCATTTTCAGGACGCTTTGCATATAATTGCATCCTTAGGATGCTCAGGAAATTTTTGCGTCTTGAGGATGTATTTTTTTAATCTAGTGTAATTTCAAGGCATCTTCAGGACGCTAAATTTAATATTGCATCTTTAGGACCCTTAAGAAATCGTTGCATCCTCAGAGCGCTTTAAAAATTATTGGATCCTCAGGATGATATAGCGATTATTGCATCCCAAGGACACAAGAGCAATTTTTTGCACCCTAAGGACGCAATAGCGATTATTGCATCCTAAGGACGCTATAGCAATAATTGCATCCTAAGGACACAAGAGCGATTATTGCATCCCAAGGACGCAATAGCGATTTTTGCATCCTAAGGACGCTATAGCAATAATTGCATCCTAAGGACGCTATAGCAATAATTGCATCCTAAGGACACAAGAGCAATTATTGCACCCTAAGGACGCAATAGCGATTATTGCATCCTAAGGACACAAGAGATATTATTGCATCCTAAGGACGCAATAGCAATTATTGCATCCTAAGGACACAAGAGCAATTATTGCACCCTAAGGACGCAATAGCGATTATTGCATCCTAAGGACACAAGAGATATTATTGCATCCTAAGGACGCAATAGCAATTATTGCATCCTAAGGACTCAATAGCAATTCCAGAGAAAATTGCAACCATTTTTTTGTATTTTCTCCATGAATACGTGGAAGCAACAACTATGTGAATACACAGATTGAAAAGCAAATGGTGGTCGACCAATATGTCCTCGAGGGAACATACCGTGTACGGACAGAATTCACCGATGGGGTGACACACCATGTTAAGCCTTGCTTCTGTACCTTGGTGCCAGACTGAATGCTGGTGGTTCGCTCAATAATATGGAAGATGATTTTCCATTTCATGTTGCATATTGATATTACAGTTAATTTCATTAACTTTACAACGGTTTGCATTTACATGTAACCTGTAATTGGATACAAGAAATGTAACTACTTATTTTGTTCGTCATGTAACTTGAGTTGCAAAACATACATGCTATTTTTTTCAGAAATAAATTTATTGTTGTTTTTCAAACTTATTTCTTAATAATTATATCAATAAAACCCCCCCAAAAAAAGGAAACACGAATACACCTAAAATGAATAAATGTATGAATGAAAAAAAGAAAAAAAAAACACCTGACATATTAATGAGTAAACATTTAGACATATTTATTGTTTCTGTACAGTAGCAAGCATCGCTTCCAAACTTGCCAGGAAGGCTTTTGGAGCCAGCGTGTGGCTTCGGAGGGAGGAAGATTGCTCCAGGGTAAACAATTCGCTCATTTTCACTAGTGCCTCTCCCAATGGGGGTCTGTATGGAAAAGAATATTTAAATGAAATTCAAATAAACAGATAACTGACCTCACATTTTCGCTGATGGGAAAGAGTTCCTCATAGTTCTCCTTATTTAGAACCTCTTTGAAATTTTTCACGAGATCGTCCACCTTCCCTTCAGTCATGGTGGAAAATCTGTTGGGGTTCAAACGCTTGGTTTTCTGTTTGAATCCTTTGACTGGGCATCAATGGGGTTTCTGTGAAGAGAGGAAAAATATATACAAGCACAGACTACAAAGTAACAATTTCCTTATGTTCCTTTTCTTTTCTTCATGTTCAAATCCTATTAGGAAACAATTAGTAAGAAACAGTTAACTCACCCTGGGTAGAGCATTAATTGCTGAGGAAGACATCCCTTCCTCAATCCTTCGTTGCTGACCAAGTACCAAAGCCCAGAAGGCCTAGCACTTGTATTCCTGCAATTGAAACAAGAGTATGAGAGGTGTCGCCTTATCATCTTTGTAGTGACTCCACCCCTACATTGATGTATAATCCCAAAAGTGATCCGGAATAACAATAACGAGGTCTGATTACTTGATAACGACTTTAATGTTACCTTCTGAGTGAATTTCAATAATCAGGCAAATCCTGGGATTGGTTTGTGCGGTCTGTAGATGGTAGTTGGTGACTGGGTGACTGTGGCTGACTGGACTGTGTCTACTCTGTGTCTGTTGGATTGGAAATGTGTGTATTTATATGCTAGGTTTGTGGATGAGTGGAAGCCTTCAGTTTAGCATGTAAAGTGTGGATCTACATGTATATTTGGAAGGCCTTCTGTTGATGTTATCAGTTTATCGGTGTGAACTTTGTATCTTTGGTGTGAATGGACTGTTTGCAATAGTAGGGGTCATTTGGTACTTGTCAGCCATCAGCGATGGATGTATGTTCGTGTATTCTCTTTCCCAAAAGTATAATACATTGCCATAGTTTATAGAGCCATACAAGACTTAACATCATGTAAGTGTTCATTAAAGCCATGTGACCTTAACAATCTTTACATATTCTTTACGTACCACCATCAGGGAACGTCATCTCCTCTTCTCTATCGCCTGTTTACAAAAGATTGACCTTGTTTATATTTTCTGGTTAACAGCAAACAACTTACCTTCTTCACTAGCCTTCTCTCGCACTCTCTTCCTCGAAGTTCCTCCCACGTACTGTCGTCTTCCGGTCCATTTCATTTCTCATTTTCTCGACCTGGACCTTCTCAACTGCAAGTCTCTTCCTCTCTTCCTCAATCTTCATCTTCTCTTCTTCAAGTCCTTTCCTCTCCTCTTCTAACACTTTCTTCTCCACTGCCTGCCTCTCCCTTACATACTCTAGAAGCGTCCTATCCGGCAGCTGAGTCAGAGCTGACTTCTGTCGTCTGTTCTTGGATCTGGCCGCAGCACGCTTCTCTCTCTCCCCCGTAATCTTTCTGAAATATAACGTATGATACAACATGTAATGAATAAATGAACGGATGGGTTGTTTTTTTACGGCACTCTGATCTTAAAAGAACAACATGTAATTATATGTGACCCTGAGAAAGAAAGAGCACTGTTATCCAATTAGCGATCCGTCCAAGTCAATTTAAATCGACCTATCAGTAATATACATGTATCTTGCAACCAGTGATCTACTCATGAAGATATGTTTTACGTTAATCCTAGACCCTAGTACGTACACTACGCATTCTATGTTAGGCCGATATCTTTTGGGATAACCCTCGTATATGTATGGGCATACATACAGTATGACATAAACCCTTAAATTAATATTAATGAAGCAAACCGAATAAAATCTACTTCCATGGACAGCTCAGATAGCAATTATATAAACAATACCATAAACACAATAAAGATTTGTACAAATGATAACTTCTTATAATACTGAACGTAAAATATATGGATTGAATCGGCTGAGAGCTGCTGATGGCAGTGATCGGCTGATAGCGGCTGCCTAAACGACCAATCGGTGGCGGCTAGTACATATCGGCAGGGGCTCCGGGGTCTAATGTATATAATTATCTCATTCATATTCATCTTACATCAAGGGCTGTAACGCGATCTTCATGATTCTCGTGTGATTTTCAAAACCCGGATCTCATGAAAGGACCGACCACGCCTTGTAGAAGAGTCAAAGAAACAATCTGTGAGCTAGTAACTATCCCTGTCCAGAGTGAACTGGAGAATCCCCGCGTCAGATGAATCGGCAGCTGGAGGACAAAATCGATTTCATATAGTCCTCACCCGTCTCTGGATCGCTTTGAGCAGTACTCAAGACGAATGTCCATACACGTCTCCAGTATCAAGGAGGAAAAAACTGAAAATGCGGAATATGTAGCCCTCAATGTTCCTAACCACCATGCACCTCAGTCTCTCCTCCAATCGACCTTATCTCAGAAGTCAACCAAATTCATAGACTGGAAAAGAAAATTGAGGGGGAGGATCGAACGTTCCTGGTCATGTTTGCCACCCACCCTTCCAAACGGAGTGCTAGGAAACACCTGCGTGAGACATTCACAATATCCCAGGAATTAATCGTTAAGTTGAACATTATCAATCATACATTCTCTAGTATCGCATTCACAGAAACTTGGCTAATGACTCTTAACTGTGACATTCACAATATCCAGGGATACTGGATACTCTCACGTTGGAGCTATCCGCCCTACTAGATCTGGTGGCGGCGTCCCCCTACATATTAAATCCTTCCTTGAATACCGCACTCGTCCTGACCTCCACAGCTTGAACGACATAAACGAAAGCCTTTTTATAGAGTTAAGCAATGATAATGTAATAATAGGTGTATTATACCGACCATTATAGATGTAATATAAGGCGCCATTATCTAAAATTAAAGAGGTTACGCACCACTTAAATCTCACACTTGTGAAAATAAAGTCGGAAAGGAAGACCTGCTTCATTCTATGTGACTTTAATATTGATCTAAACTCCTACGACACAAGCAATTACATACAAGGATTCTTTAACTTGATGCTTTCTTTTTCCTTTCTTCCATTAATTCCGAAACCAACTCGAGTAACTCTAACATCATCATCTAAATCAATTATTGATATTATTTTTGGTATTGACATGAAAGTTGTACACGAAACAGGTTTGCTCACGACATATATATCTGATCATTTTCCTATTTTTATTATGAAAACAAACTCTCTTTCTACAAACAAAAGAACTCCGGTATTCCGTAACTTCTGTACCGTGAACACCCGTGTATTTCACAGCAAGCTACAAACTGAAAGTTGTCAGACAGTAATCAGCTCACAAGAGCCACAAATAGCATACGCGAAATTCTCTAAAATTATCTCAAAACGCTACACAAGTTCATTGCCTCTTCATTCCAAATTACCGTCCAAGAGAGACGATAACCATTGGGTTACCCCAGCACTTAAAGTGTCAATTAAAAACAAGAATCTTCTTTACTTAAAATACAAAAGAACTCCAATTATTTACAATGAAGTTAAACACAAAGATTACAAGCGGTGAGAGGAGAGGTGGAGAAGGTGAAAGAGGTAGTGAGGGTGGAGATAAAGAGGACGTCGAAAGGAGGTGAGAAAGAAGAGGGTTATGGACTTATGGTGTAGGGTTGCAGAAGAAGGAGGGAAGGACAAATGAGGAAATTATTGGGGATGTCATACAGGTGTTAGGACGGAAGGAAGAGTAAGCCGCAGGAAGTTTTTAGAATGAGGGAGATAGTAGTGGGATTAGACCAGTGGTGGTGGAGTTTGGATCGGAGCAGGAGAAGTAGAAAGTGCTGGAGAGGAAGGTAGCATTGAGGAGGGATGATGAGTTTGCTCGTTTTTTTTTTAAAGTTGGATCTGTCGAGGGAAGAGCGGGAAGTGGTAAAGAACAAGTGGGTAGAGAGGAAGAAGCAGAAGGAGAGGGAGAAGGAGGAGGGAGGAAAATCAGGGGGAGAGAGTTGAGTGGGAGGAATAGGGATGGAAGGGGAAGGGAACTGAAAGTGGTTTTTAAGAATGTGAGAGGAGTGTGGTTAAACAGCGTGAATGTCTGGTGTACATAGCAAAAGAAAGGGTGAATGAATATAATAATTATGTGTAATAAATGAAAGTGGTTTGAATGATGATGAGTTTGTGGACGGAGGGTAGGGTTATGAATGGTTTGGGTGTAATAGGCCGAACATAGAAGGAAAAGGAGGTGGGGTGGGATTTTTAGTGAAGAAAGGTCTGAGCTGAAGGAGTTTACAGGAAGGGATTGCATTGTACTATACTATTATGCGTGAACGGGTGTCTGGGTCAAGTGTGAATGTCATCCTGGTGAATGTTTATCAGAAATGTGAAGGAGTGAGTGTTGTTGAAAACAAAGAAAGCGTGGCAATGATTCAGAAGGTGACTGAACGCGTGAGAATGAAAGGCGTGATGTTGATTGTGGGTGGTGGTGACTTTAATGGTCACATTTGGGATTTGGATGGAGTTGAAAATGCGAACGGAAGGATGTTGAACGAATGTGCTATAGACAATGATTTGGAAATTATGAAATGGTATGCAAGATGTTAAGGTCACATGGCTTTAACGAATACTTACTTTATATTTAAGTCTAGTATGGCTACACACTCTTGTAACGTATTACACTTTTGGATTAAAGAATACATGAACATACAACCAAAGATACAAAGTTCACAAAGTACCAAATGACCCCTATTGTTACAAACAGTTCATTCACACCAAAGATACAAAGTTCACTGATATAACCAACATAACGGCCTCCACTCGTCCACAAACCCAGCACATAAAAGCACGCAATTCCAATCACAAAAGCAGACACACTCCAGTCAACCATAGCCACCAGTCTCCAAGACAACACCAACAGACCCCGAGATCCTCCTGCGATCAGTGATCGTTATAATTGGCTGTCAAGTACCATTAAAGTCTATACGTTGCAAACAGACGTCGCCCTTGTTGTTCCGGATCACCTTCGAGTATCTTCAGCTGTGTCCGAGTATAAATGTAGAAGTGGAGTCGCTACACAAGAGTGTACTTGGGAAAGTGGAGATAGGAGTTACCATCTAGACTATATCATGGTTAACGACAGGTGAAGGGAGAGGGTGAAAGATAGTTGGGTGGGGGGTTCGGATGATGTAGTGGAAAGTGATCATAGAGTAGTGGGGATGAGAGTGGAATGGGTGGGGGGGGGGGACGAGAAAGTGAGTTGGGGCGAAGAAGAGAGTTGTACCAGAGGTCAAGTGGGAAGAGTTTGAGAGGAAGGTAGATGAAGAGATTAGACAGGGAAAAGAGGTGCAGGAAAGTATGTGTTTGGTGGCAACGGAACTTGCAGAAGTAAGGAGAGGATCAAGGAGAAGGGAATGGTGGGATGAGGAAGCAGCAGAGGCAGTGGGCAGAAGGAAAGAATGCAGTCAGACGCACAGGAAAATGAGAGGAAAATGAGCGAAGGAGGAGGCAAGTGCAGTTATGTTAAACAAGATTAACCAGACCAACAGGAAGAGAATGCAAGATCTGGACAGAGGGGCAGAAAAAAATAGGAATATGTTTATAGAACTCAAGAATTGGATGGACAAAGGTAAAGGGAAGGAAGAGTTTGTAGAATTTTTGACAGAGGAAGGGGAGGTTATTAAAAATAAAGATGAGATTGTAGCGGAGATAGAGAAAGTATGGGGTAATTTGTTGAATACATCATAAAGGCGAGGCAGTGCTAGGGGTAGAGAAAGAAAGGTTTGAAATAGTAAATGGGGACAGAGAAATAACGATGGGGGAGTGGAGAAGGCATGGTGTAAGATTAAGAGAGGAAAGGCGATGGATGAATCCGGTGTGTGTGGAGAATATCCGAGGGCTTTAACGGAGGAATCAAAGGGAAGGGTACTTAGAGGGTTGAATGAAATTTTTAGTGGGGCAGTTATTCCAGAAGACTGGAGAGCGAGTAGGTTAACTCTACTACTCAAGGGGGGGGGGGACAAGAGGGATTTGAGGAATTACAGACCAGTTGCCGTAAACGCTGCTCTGTATAAGGTCTTTTTGACGATAGTTAGAGGAAGGATGGAGAGATGGTTAAGGAGAAAGGGATTTTGGATGATGTGTAAGGTGGTTTTAGGCCGGGGAAGAGAACAGATGACAATTTGTTTGTGGTGGATAAGATGCTGGAGATGTGTAAAGAGAGAAGAGATATGATACGGTTTTACGGCTCCACCCGAACCAATCGGATGATACGGGCGCCAAAACAGAAGGCCCGAGACCGGGGTTTCCCCCTACTCTTATCGATAAATCCCAAGCAATCCAATGCTTTATCCTGCATACCACCATCGACAGAAGTACACAGCGCGCGACCTAGTCAGGCAGTTGGGCAGCACTGCAGAGTCACCGAAAGATTATAATTATAACGGATTACAATTATAATTCACAAACATAACGCCAATTGACTTACTATAATTATTTACGGTTTTATGGCTCTGCCAACTATTGGTTGCGTTATATGGATGTCAGAGCCGAATATGTCATGCGTGTAATGATAATCAAACATGGACCAGTATACAATTGGTATTATAGCATGTGAACTAAATATTATCTACAAAATTGAACAAAATATTAAACACTCAGAAACAGTCACTTTAAGGTAAACTATAGACCATTCCACAGTATAATGGGACACTATAGACCATTATATAATATAATATTTGGTATTTTATACTGTAGAATGTAGATCTCTATTCGCTATTCATGAAAGGTTTCTGACACCCATTTTTCAGAGACATTTAGGCCCACTTAAGTGGCAGCATATCTGTCACATACGGGCTAACATATAGCATTGAAATATATTTGGATTGCAAAAGTTCAATTTATTTACCATTTTCAAATATTTTTGTGTGTGTTTAATTAAGATAACAACCTACAGAAAGGCTGGTGCTGTTATGCATACTTGATATGTAAGAAACAAAAACAGTGTACAAGTACTAGTACACCCTCCCTTACAATATACAAGTTTACACAAGAAAGGAAGTGTACAAGTATATGAATATACAAGGCCCATGTCTCTGCTGACTTGTATATTGACCGACACTCAACTACTGTATATGCCTGTATATACTGTATAATACAATCAAGTGACGTGTGCCGGGAAGATTCAAATTTATGAGTAATCCTGCAATTGATGTAAGCCTACTGACTGATTGATATTGGGAAATATATAGCCATCGTGGAAATATGCATTATTCCCCATCACACAAATATTATTACATACAATCCAATCTGCTTGACAGCAGAATTATGTCCCAAAATAAATGCATACACATGCATGAGTAGACATGCAGGGCATGTCCTTACATTTGGCCTGCTACTACATAAGGCCAGAGCCCTGATAAGAACTTAGGTAACTATAAAATCATTGCTTCACACCTCCAAATGATATTAAATATATACGTTCAAACCAGCGAATCTCATAGAGAAAGTGGTGGTACATTGCTTTGCTTGTAGCACTATTATGTTTACATGATCAAAAAATAAAAACAACGCAGAACGTTTGTATTCAAGTGCCATGCTAAAGAAAACACTGCATGATAATTGATTGATCAGGTATGCTAGGAGCAGCTACCGTACGCGTAAATATCTTCGCGGGGAATAATTGGCGCGAAATACGCGAAACTATCACCATCGCGAATTTTATTCCTCGCGAATTTTAGTTTTGACACGGCAGGCCAAACTCCGAATGAGCTGTCTTAATTGCCAGCGGTCGCAATGGATATAAGCCGCAGCGCTAATTGCCTATTTGTTTCTGCAGCTGCACAAGTCCTTGAAAGAAAATGTTCAAACCTTATTTATAAATATTTAAATGAAATTATATTATTTGATTATGAACTTATTAATTATTGTGCAAAACATAACAGACACAACACTAATATTTTATTATCATTTTGATAATTAATTATGATAATTATAAATAATGATTGATAAATATTTAAATAAAATTGTATTATTTGATTATGTACTAGATGGATTATCATTTCATGACTAAAATTATACTATTGTAAGAAACATGAGCTATATAACACTGCCAACAAGAGGTCGTGCAAATTCAAAAAGGAGAAACAAAAATTAATCTACCAAATTTTGCTAGCTTATATAATCAGATAACAGCGGACTATGCATGCAATTAGTACAAATCATAAATGGATAATGTATTGAAAGTCAATATATCACTGTATGACGAATTGAAGGTAAATAAATCACTGTATACACAAATACCAAAAATATTATCACTAGGAGGACGTTTTCCGCTTACAGAATGAGCTGTTTGTATTTACGCGGAAGTGAAAGTGATTGCATAATGATTAGTCAGAGTTAATCTCGAAGCTTTGCGCAAGGACGTGAAATTAATTTATACAATAGAACATATTTGTATGCTATAAATACACTTATTATGAATTACTGTTGTAATTTTGTTTTTAAAAAATATTGCAATAATTGTTATACTTGATAACTGACGTATGCTGAACTATAAAATACTCTCGATTGACTCATTAAATGCTAAAATAAGGAATCCGTGGCTTACGCCCACCCCCTCCCGCAGAGCTCATTAATATCTTATTAAATAAGTTTGTTCTAATCCTAACAATTGTTATATAAAAAAATGCATTTTTCTTGAATTATTATTCAAAAATAATCACATAAAACTTTAAAATACGCAAAAAAATGAATAACCATTATACACTGAACTCTGAAATACTCTCGATTCACGCATTCAGACTCGAAAAGCATCATGAATCGGCAAAAGTGAATCAGGCTTTTACCCAACCAAGGTTCAGGTCAAATGAGGGGTCATA
>KB296645.1:4937-27514 GCA_000328365.1 Capitella teleta
CAATACGACTCAAGTCCATTTTCACCAGTTCTCCCTCCCTTTAAGTCGCTTGATCGCCAAGTACATGTACTATTAACTGTATGTGTCTGATCAATTTCAAACATGGTTCAAGGTCGAGAAAGTGATGAAATTCGGTGCTGTTTGTGGTTCACACGAAAACTGTTATAATTATGTTGAAAAATAAGCATTAAAGAAGTTAGTCAACAACGCGTGGTTACGAAAAGGACTTCTTCGCTTTCTCAGAAGTGGCCGCCATTTTGAAAAACAAAGTGCCGCAAAACTCGACCGGCTTTGGTGATTTCCGCTTGCTCCAAGAAATTTAGAATAATAGAATGTCACGATCTCCTGATATGGACACTTCGGGTGTCTTCGTACATTTCCGTGGGGGACTACTTCGCGTCGGCTTGCCATGCGCTATGATGTGGTTAAGACGCGTTTCTATCGTGTCGATCGTGCGCGAACCTTTTATTCAGGCGGGTGGTTCCTAAGACTTACGCGGGCGATTGAATCACCCTCCGGTCGGGGGATTTGCGCGGGCGATGGCGTTTCAGGGTCTGTCGCAGTGAGCAGAGCATTGTTTTGGTTGAATGATTTTGAAGCTGATGCTTTGAGGGGATACTAGTAGATGGGAAGGGGGGATGCATGATTGGAGAAGACAGGGCGGGGGGCGATTTTTGAAAGCTTACAAACTTTTGCAGTGGGCGTGTCGCTGTCAGCCAATCAACGCAAGGCAAAACAATATGAATATGCATGTTTATGCAAATGAGCTCCTTGATCGATAAGTGCGCCGATTTAGTATTCTAGCCGTGACCGACGCTCTCAATGCACATAAATGATTAACACATTATGCAGTACGTGTATTTATCGTATGTATTATGTACTGTGTCACAAAGCAAAGTTTTAATTATCAATCTCATGAACGATAACCATATATTCCACACTGCATCATTACCATGGGAATTACTGCTATCATAAATTCACAACTTCAACGTCAATGTATTACACATTAATTTTACGCTTTACAATAAGAGAGAAATGTGAATATTCCTCCCTCTCTTGCTTTTATTGCTATGCGGAAATTCTAAAAATTCCAAGGGTTTATTCCAAACTTCCAATTTTTATGTATGAGATGCCTGCTTGAAAATAAATAGAATATTATTGATATCCATTGAATGAATCATTGCATTTTTGTACAGGATGCAACTGCAACAAAAATATCGGTGAATACATGATGCATGATATCAAGTTGAAAATTGAAGATGAACTTTTTTGCAGTGGGCGTGTCGCTGTCAGCCAATCAACGCAAGGCACAATATGAATATGCATGTTTATGCAAATGAGCAAAAGTTCGTAGGCTTTCAAAAATCGCTTGCCGCCGCTGATACTGCGTGCCTCCCCCTTCTCCGTTCCAACTCTGCTCGCTAGCACTCTCGCTTCCCTGCCTTCTCCCTCCTTCACTGTCAGTGACATCGGGTTCAAACATGTATGGTTCGATCCCCAGATGAGCCGTGCAACCATATAATCGAGTTCATCCGCACTCTCGTTTTCTATATAGGCGTCCATATTTGGCAAAATGTAAAGAGAACTGCCGTCGCGCAGGCCGCTCAACATGTAAATCCCTATGCTGCTCGCTGCGAAAAAATATTTCGGCTGCCTCCAGTGACGTCACGCTCAGCTCATGAATATTTATGAGCTCGCAATTGGACGCTGTTTACGCTGCGTTGCGTGCGCGCACGGATGTCGGAATAACGGGATTCGAAATCTGAGGCGTTATGTTGTAAGTTGATGGTAAAAAGTTGGAACCGAATAATGGTGATGCTATAGCCGTTTAATGTTCTGTGGTTTATTTCTCTTTGTATGCATGCGTGTAATGTAATAAAGATCTCTCATATAAACGTTTGATAACTTGTGTACATACAATGAATGATCGAACCTCTTTTTAACTGCCGATATCGCGCGCTCTGCTCGCTCAGGTTCAGGTTGGTTGGATTAAAGTGCCTTTGTTTCGGCACTGTTACAATCTGACGTTCGAGTGTCTCTTTATTTATATCTTCTATTTCTAAAAGATATAACCTCATAAATAATACAGTAATAACTAAAATAAAACTAAACTGGAATAACCAACCAAATAATAAGCCCTACTTCCCTCCCCCCTTCCCCCAAAACAACAGAACAAAATGATAACAAATGAACAGATAAATAAATAAATGAATAGATAAATAAAGAATAAAGATAAAAAGAGAAACACATAAAATGAATAAATAAATGACCAGAAGATACTCGTTGTTCTACTCATTCATAGTGCGAGAGGACGCCGCCTGGTAGCCCTCCACGTAAAATGACCGATGTAGAAGCAAGTTGTAAAGTAACATAAGCATCAGCACTAGCTTGCTACTGACTAGATAACTAAAAAACAAACCAAAAATAACAAATTATAGTAATAAAACAAACACTTTCACTCTCTCACAAACGTCAGACCAGGGCCATGTCCTCTATCTTTCTCTCTCTCTCCTCTTTCGCTCGTTCCAAATCTTTCCTACACTCCTCAACACCAGGTTCGCGGATGTGACTGCGAACCCCAGTACTCCCTCCACCAAATCCTCATCTCCCCTCTCCTCTCTCCATCTCCTCATCCACTCTTCTCTCAACCTCTCATACAAAACACATTCAAACAGCACATGCCTTTCAGTCTCTTCCTCTCCACATGTACATCTCCTCTCATCCTCTCCATACTTCCATCGTACACACTCATTCATTCTCACGGGCAAACAATCACCTCTCATCATCAACCTCACTCCTGCCCCCTCTTGTCCATCGGCATACGACTCTAACTTCATCTCTCCTTTCTCTTGTGCATACCTCCTCGTCCTTTCATTCCTCTGTAGCTGGTCTTCCAATCTCATTCTTCCTACCTCTTGTACCCTCCTCTCTAATTCAACTTTCCTCATTCTCTTTCGCTCATCATCACAAATTCTCATCTCTGCCACACCAATCGCACTCATTCTTCGCAGCCATACCAAATTCGACAATACATCCACCCTTAACTGTGCATGCGAGCTGGCAACTTAAGCGGAGAAGGGGGAGGGGATGGGATGCATGCAGTCTCGATGCTGCGGATCGCCTGTAAGCCTTTAATGTTTAGCGGGAGGGGGGAGGGAAAGATTTCAGTACATGGTAATTGATACGGTTTTTGTCTTTGAAGTCGAGAGTTATCTCTGTGGACTATTGAGATTGTTTTAACAGGTTTTAAAGACATGCAATGGATTAAATGCCGAAAATGGGTTTTCCACTATTCGGGTCAACTATTCGGGTTAAAACACGAATACCGAAGCTTCGGCGATACCCCACTATTCGACGAATAACGAATCCGAATATTCGCCCAGCCCTAGAAATAACAGTCAACTTTAAGGGTTTTCATGCACGATTGGCAAAGTTATACTAATTTTACTGCAGTTGAGTATGATCTTCGCATGCTAATTAATAGAGAAGGCTCTCATTCCAAGAAACAAAATAGCGTTCAAATCTCACTTCAGGGTACTCTTTAGCATATGGGATGCTAGCTCCCCAAGCCGTAGCGTAGTCTATAATACACTACAACTGCTCCGCTACCCCTGGGGAGCTAATACCCGGTAGGAGGCTATTAACGGCGATTGCAAAAATGTTCTGGTAAATTCTAAAGGTTCTCCGACGCGGAAGTTATCGCTCACAAGAGATCCCAGACTCGTCAGTTGTGACGGCAGTACAATGCACTTGATATGATAATTATATGAATAGATGTTATCATTAATTAAAATACGAAAATGTCAATCATTCAACTCTAAATAGATGGATTAACCTGTTAACGTGTAATCCGATGTAATCCGATGTTTCAGTGGCAACGTATTGCTTGAAGATTTGCAGCGAACAGAAGTGGCGTAGCGTTATTTGTAGACAAGGATGGTTATACATTTTCATAACCAGCATTTATTGTAGACAGGCATGGTTATATATTTCTTATAACCATATCCGACCCGTCCTTATTTATCTTCCACTCAACCCATGAATTTCTATTTCCGGGCGAATATTGAGATGGGTGGCGGATTGACAGGGTGTTTAATGGCAATACTAGATTAAATTATTCAATTTAAGAATTCATACAGTGCCCTAGATACTTCTAAAACCCACCAAGTCATATACAACTATAGTCTACAGCTTTACAGGATCCAGTTATTACTCGAACAAGAATCCCCATCTCCCATTATGTTGCGGTCACGGACATGAGTTTTCATGTATATTACATGATTCAATCAATCCATAATTAGCATCAATACAATCCCTCCAGTGCCCTAGGCACATATACACCCCTCCCAAGTCAAATACAATCAGTACACAACTTTCCAGCATCAAATTTAATAATGAGATCAATTAAGGATGAGATCAGTTGAGTCATTGACTGCTAGCACTGCTGACTCCAACAAATTAATCCAGATGGCACCGTAAAAAGTTAAGTAGCAGGAATAATATTTAATGACAGAGAGAGCCTATAACGATGCAATACACATTACACAAATTCGTTATATATAATGAATGCCAGTTATTATGGAATGACCCATGGGTCATTCCATAATAGCTGGCATTTTGGTGTCCCAGCACTTTGGCCAGGCATGTGAGTCACTGGGGGAATAATTTCTCTTAGTCCTTGGAGTCACTGGAAAACTTGTTCATTTCTCTATCCAAATCACACCAGGGAAAATGTATATTACCAAAAAATCTCAGAATTTCATATATCTTCTTGCACAAACCCCCATGGAAATGGCCCCGCAGAAAGACTAAGAAGTTCTTAAGGAGTGCAACTGGTCATCAAGTACAAAGAAAGCTTCTGCTTCATAATGTTCTTTTGGAGCAATTGAAATCAAAATACATCATGAGCAAGCATGAATCAAAGAAGAGAGAATTCCAGAGATTGTTCACTGGTTCACTGATAAAGAAGTACAAGCTTAAGAGAGAATTTTGTGACATGGTTGGATTGCCACATCTCAAGAGGACTTGTGAAGATGATACAAGAAAGCCCATGAATAGGAAAAAGTACAATTGTAAAAAGGTGAGAGTTGTGGAGAAAGTTCATCTGTTTTATCTTCGTGATGACAATTCGCGAATGACAGCCGGAAAGAAAAAGACAAAAACTTTTAGAAAAATGAAGAAACAGAAGAGATTTCTCACTGACTCAATTAGGAATCTCCATGAAAAATATCTTATTGAACATCCCAAGATAAGCTATTCCTTATTTGCCCAGTTGCGCCCATTCTGGGTTGTGCAAGCCACTGAGCAGGACCGCCAGACTTGCCTTTGCAGAACTCATGAGAACTTTCAATTTATTTTGGAAAAACTTCACTCTCTGAAGGCAATCAAGTCCGCCAGTTGTGAAACTGTTGTAAAAGAAGCAGCATGTGACACCAATTCAAAGCTCTGCATGTATGGAGAATGTCCAAAATGCAAGAGTCCAGCACTCACTCTCACTCCAGAAGCAATAGACCCTGAAATGTCTGTTACTTGGAAGAAGTGGGTGACAAAAAAAGAAGAGCGCACTGTTCGAGGGACTGTCAAGACCGTGCAATTCACTGTTAAAGACACTGTGGAGGGGAATGTCAACTGCCTACTTGAAGAAGCTAAGATTATGCTTGCCCGCTTCAAGAAGCATTCATTCAATATCACAAATCAATATCGTCATTGCTGTCTACTTCAAAAAAACATGAAAGCCAATGAATGCTTGATTCATGTTGACTTTTCCGAGAACTATTCGTGCAAGTTGGCCCAGGAAATTCAAAGCATGCACTTCGGAGCCTCGAAGAGACAGATAACACTATACACAGGGGTCTACTATGTGGGTCCTCAAGGGAAGGCAAACTCTTTTTGTACAGTTTCCGACTCGCTGTATCACTCCCCTGCTGCTATTTGGGCTCATCTCTCTCCCATCCTGGATTTCATCCAATCTGAGCATCAGGTGGATATTATCCACTTTGCTAGTGATGGCCCAACATCACAATACAGACAGAAGGCCAACTTTGTATTATTCATGAAGACAATGAGTGACAGAAAAATAAAAAGTGCATCATGGAACTTCTCCGAGAGCGAACATGGAAAGGGAGCACCTGATATTTAAAAGTTTATGTGTGCTCCCTTATGCACAATTATGTGTTCCAGAGACAAGCAGACAAAGCTGTGTTAAGAGGATGTGACATCACGAATGCTGAATCCCTCCTGAGTGTGGTCAGTGCACAGTCTGCCACCAAATTCTACAGAATCGAAGAAGAGCAAATTGAAACCAAGCAAGCAGAAGTTTCCTCCATGAAAATCCCCACTGTTCCAAGAACCATGGCTTTGCATCAGCTTTCATGGAAAAGTGAATACAAGTCAGACTTGCACTACCGTGATGTGAGTTGCTTGTGTGGTGAAACCATTTGCGGATGCTCAAGCAAAGTGTTCACTTTTGATTTTGGTGACACAAATGTTGGTGCTGTTGATGTTTCTACTGATGATGTTGACTCATACGTAGGAAAGCATGTGGTGGTTCGATATGATAACACTGCCTACCCAGGCTTGGTTATAGATCAAGATGGTGATGAAATCTATGTGACGTGCATGTACAAAGTTGGCCGGAACCGATTTTTATGGCCAAGGGTGGAGGATACCCTCTGGTATGCAAAAGAGCAAATAATCATGGTAATTCTTGAGCCCATGCCTGTAACCAAAAGGCATCTCCAGGTTGAGCCTCAGTTGTGGGATGAAATCCTTCAAATGACTGATTAAATCTGCATTGAGGGATTATAGTGTAAGTTTACTTTTTCCTTTTGGTTAGGCTATGCTATATATATTCTGACCAACTCTGTTCATACATTTTGTTTGTACCTTCTGATGACTTCTTTTGTTACACTAGTCAAGATTATTTCTTCATATTAGCTTCACAGGTACACATTCATTTCCTGCAAAGCTCCTTTGCTGTACTGTTTTCTTGGTGCTAAGTTAGCTATTCAAGGCTGTCAGTAGTTAGAGTACAGTTCTTTCTAAGTCTCAATGAATGGTCCATTTGAACTTGATCTCATGCCTGACTTTTGATTCTCAGCAATTTTCACTTTTTTCTTAACTGGGTAAGGTTATAACTTCATTAATTTTTGTTTTGTTTTTTGTTTATATAAGATAATAAAGCAGTGGATAACTTTGTCTTAATTGTTTTATTTCAGTACTGATTTTTCTTTTGTGTGCAAATAATAATTCAAGTAGTTTAATTTAATTTTGTCCACTTCGTTACTTTCGTTTCCCCTTTGTTACAATGTGAAAGTTTGGAGCACAAAGGTGTTACAGTCGGTTTATGTCTGGAATATCATACCAAACAGGGGTAATATGGGGTCTATATCTATATATATACACCCATTCTATATACTATGCAGTATAAGCACCAATCTGCACCTAGAAAAAATTTTTTTGGTTCTTAATAGATTGTCAAGTTGCAGTTTCAGCACTTTTTACTTACCTTCGCCAATTGCACATGCTTGAATTCTGGTCAAACAAAGCTGAGGTTAGATTGGAACATCCTATGGGTGGAGCTTCAATAGAAGTGGCAGAAAATAATTAGCAGGATGATAATTTTATTGTTTTTTTTTTTGTGATACAGAGCCTGGAGAGTCACTGTGAATTATTGTAACGCAGTGGACATGAATACCTGGTATACCTTTAATTCTGATTAATAGAAATTTATGAGCGGTTTTCACTTGAATATTCTGTCAAATTCAATTGCACCAAAAGTCCCGTTGTCCCGTTTAATAACTCTTCAATAATTCATTGTTGTCAACCATTTTATCTCCACGGCCAACCCATAGAATATGTCACTAATGCTTTACATTTAGGAACTTTAATTGGAAAAGATACACATGCTAAAAATCTGTCTGAATTATCTAAGGATATGATTACAAAAACTAATGTTTTGTACTCTCATTACAAGCACTGTTCACCTGATGTTCTATGTTTATTATTTAAATCCTATTGCACAAGTTTTTATGGTTCTCCTCTTTGGTCGCTAAGTAATATAAATGATTTCATTGTTTGTTATAAAAAATGTATTAAGCGATTACTTAATTTGAATCTACGCACGAGATCAAAATATGTTTACCTGTTAATGCACCAACCAGACTTAGATACACAACTTATGTACAGATTTTCTTCTTTTTGGAATAATTGTTTTAAAAGTGATAATGTTTTGATTCATTTGTGTGCAAACTTATCTCTTACTTCTAATTCTGTTGTGGCTAAAAATAAAAAAAAAAAAAAAAAAAAAACATCAGTATTCCTACAGTGTGATCAGCAAAATTTAGTCATGCCGAAAAACTGTTTGAAAAATGTACTTTTCGCAAATTATTTTAGCGCCATTTCAGAGCACGATATTGCAAATGTTACTGTTTTAAAAGAATTACATGTACTTGAAGCTCGGTGTGGCTCAATAGACTGCATATTGAGTCATATCGAAATTTATGCACTACTTTATTATTTATGTATTACTTAATTAAGTACTGTTTGCAGTTCTGTTAAACTTACTGTTTTTGTTTTTCATATTAAATGTACAAACTTGAGTTTGTGAATAAAATGATATAATAATAATAATAATAATAATAATAATAATAATAATAATAATAATAATAATAATAATAATAATAATAATAATAATAATAATAATAATAATAATAATAATAATAATAATAATTATTATTATTATTATTATTATTAATATTATTATTATTATAAAAAAGAATGTGGAAGCAATGCATGATCAGCAATCATTACGTTCTTATTATCATTACGTGACAGGCTCGGAAGCAGATAAGTCGTATTTTTTATAGTTATAGAGACATGTGATAGCCTTCTATGTTGGTTTCAAGCAAGATTATTGTAACATATTATTTAAAAAAAAACTTTAGTCATACGGACAACCAGTGTGTATTCATCGTTCTGTGGGTGTGAGAGATCGACAGTCATGGAGTCGTTCGAGGCACAGCAACGAGTAACTGAGTAACGTTAGATAACGTTATTTTGTAACGTTAGGGAAGGTTACCTACACGTGTCTCCCACATTTGCCTAACGTTCTGTGTTTGCTGGGACGTCGTTTGAGGCAAAACACTCGTTTGAGGTGTTTAGTGAGAACCCAGCGAGACGGAAAAAAATGATGCAGACAAACTATCTTGTGCATAATTAGTATGGGGGAATCCCTAATGTATGCACAAATAGGGAATTCCCCAATCGAAATAATTAAAACACATAGCAGGGATATTCAAGCAACAGAGGGCTAATTCATGAAAATTGAAAGCTATAATTGAATAAAATCATAGTTACGAGGTTATTATATTGATTTTTAATCCAATTTACCCCGATTTAGGACCAGAAGAAATGCTCGAGTACAAGTGATGGTTATATGACGGTTATGGCGGTTATGAAGCTTGGGCGCCAGTTGAACTTTTGGTCGCCAGCTCGCGTGTTTCCGAAATGCACATAGTTTCCGCATGACCATGAATATTTAATGATATATGCATATGCATGATCTTGAATATTCATGAAACATGCATACATATGCATCGGAATATTATAGTCATGAATATTAAGCAGCACTACGCCCACTCAGCGTTATTGTTGTTAGATAATGTACTACGCGGTCAAAATAATTTGGTTTCTGGTAAAGTCAAGATCAGGTAACAAATCCAGAGCAGAATTTAATTTGTGTCTATACTACACAGCGAGCGAAAAAAATGACAGAGAACACAATTAAAAACTGTTGATGAGTTTGTTTACTAGCATGGGTTTTGCCAAGGGGCTTCAGACTGAACTTTCCTCCTGAGATTGACACTGAAGCCATTTCCTTCTGTTTGTAGAGTACATACGATTGCGTCCTTGCCTTCAGGTAGGTATTCCTGTAAGAATAGAAACAATTAACTATATTATAAATTTATAAGAAGGGGTATAAACTGAAATGAGACAAACAAAGTACACTTCTCATAGTCATCTACTAGTGATGACGTTATAGTTATATAGGTCACCAAGGATTTAATAGTAGGCCTATTCAACATTGCTATCAAATCAATAGGACTACATACTAGTATAAACTTGTATAGTAGTATTGTGCATTACTGATAGCGCTCACTGGCTTATAGTACTAGACTGTTAGGCCTACTATTAGTAGTCTAGACAGGTTTAGCACTCTGTGAAGACCTACAGAGAGCAATAAATGAGCCTGAGGGGAATTGATGATTACCTTTTATTGAGTACATAATACAGTAGCACAGATTCTAGGGCGAGGTCTGTATACCTCCCATTGGGCTCGCTGTAGTATGTCAGCTAATAATACAGATGGGCTAACTTGCTTTCAATAAAGTCAAATAGGTCATAACGCACGCATATCCAACTATAACGGACGGTGAGTTTGCTGAAGTGATTGCTGAACCTACAAACTCATGCATATAGATAACTTGCTTAATTGTACTTACTTGAACGAGAGACAGCTCATCCATTCCTACATGTACATCCGTCGAGCAATGGGGACAATGAGCTAAGAATGAAGGATTCAAATCTACCGCCGCCATCTTGAACAACTTTTGCACACGGCTCATTGCGTCATAGATATTCATATAATTATGGGGATTTACGGAACCTATGTGCATTTCTGAAACACGCCGCCAGCTCAGCCTCCGAATCGAACAATGGCGGGAGCATGCATTATCATAAAACGAGTGGGCGCCAGCT
The DNA here is from genome assembly GCA_000328365.1 of Capitella teleta. Taxonomy (NCBI): domain Eukaryota; kingdom Metazoa; phylum Annelida; class Polychaeta; family Capitellidae; genus Capitella; species Capitella teleta. The sequence continues at coordinate 15,696 of KB296645.1, forward strand.
GAGCGTGCTTGGTCGCCAGTCAGGCTACACTCATCTTCCTTACACTGCCGTGTCAATTTCGTCGCTAAACCTTCTAGTGTAATACTACAGCTAGACCCTCCCTGACATGGACAAGTCCATTGCATCTCATTACAGGCCGTTGAAACAAGTTTATTGATCAAAAACCATCTGGTCGCCAGCTGTGCCTGCAGGTGTCCTATTTGGACAAGTCCATTCCATCTAACTACAGGCTGCGGAAACCATCTTACATGCCTGCTGTGAAAAATAATAATAAGATAGCCTGTGTATGCTTTTCACAATGGTATGAGGAGAATGAACATAAATGTGAGAGAATAGGGCTCAGAAAGAAATGTTTAAAATATTGGGGTTAGTTTTAAATTCAATGTCAGGTCAAGTGAAACTTGATGCCTCGAGATGAGTATACATGTGTATAGGTTGAAACAAGAGAACAAGTTGACTCCAAGTATCAAAATTTTATCAAGAAATTATAAAGAAAAGTTATCAAGAACCCCCTATAAAACACCATAAGTATATACAATGGAACTAGTGAACAACTATACATGGATCTTCCAATACTCTACACCAAAAGTAGAGACACCTGCATCACGCTCTGATTCAAAATTGGAGATCAGATATTAATTGACAGGATTCATACAAAAAATTCATGAATTCAAACAAGCTTTTATAACAAAATAATGAAACTCAAAGACTTAACTCTTAACAGCCGTGAGAGAAAGGCAGATAAAAATATTCAACATGATTTATCATTACATGCATCTTTTCAGCCTTAGTGCATCTCCCGGAATAAACATTCACGACATTCAGGGGCCCATCCTCTGGAATTCACTCCCAAGAGACACAAAACAAATTTCCACACTAAAATCGTTCACACAGAAGCAAAAAAAATAACATAATCAGCACTCAAATTCCCTGACTCATTCACACAAACAGCCTGGTTGCCTCAATACAGTTGAAGAATGAAACACCCCCTCCCATTCCTTTCTCCCTCCTCTCCCTCTTCATATACCCACTCCTCCATCTCCACAATCGCAATCCTAATAGTCGTTGTTTCTCGTTTAGTTTGTTTTTCTTTTTTCTTCTTTTTTTTTTTTTTTTTTTTTTCATTTCTTATCATGCAATTATTGTAATGCTTATAGGGCTCTCCCGGCTCCGGTTGACAGGCCCCATGGCCTAAGGGGCAGTCCTTTGAATGTGCTCCATTCATGAATAAAATATCTATCTATAGTTAATTTTCCCCTCATCTTTCACAATGTCATTCCAAATCAAAATCAAGGATGAAGAGGATCTGAAAATATAGATTCATGACATGAAGCACACACAAACATCATCGCCCAAACCGGTACTGCTGAGCAGAATGTTCTTCAAATGCTGTCTTCCAAAAGTTGGCGGCAGCAACGACGTCCCGTATATGACATGCTCTGGGCAAAAAAACTGAAAATGTAACATGAATTAGATGATGAAAAATTAGAGGACTGCAAGGCTTCATGCATAAATTACAAGGAAAATGAACATATGTAAATTGAGCTTACATGCAGAACAAAAATGCCGCAATTGTGGCCATCTTGCTGCCTTGAAAATCCTGATGCAGGCTCCACCACAAAATTCCCTCTCATATCCTTTCGCTGTGAGATAAAAGTCCTGAGTGAGGTTTTACAATGTACTAGTCAGTAAGTCTTATCTACAAGTTATCTACCTAAATACCTGATTGTTTTCCTGAATGCAGATTGAATAGTAAAAATTCCTTTGAATACAAAACGGTTACTCATTCTCTTGAATAAATGATGGCCAGTGCCTTGAAAAATGGCAGTAAGTACTGGCACAGACACATGGAAAGATCTCTGTTTCTTCGTCAAAGGAAGGAAAGCATCTATGACCTATTGAAATTCCAGGGAAAAACAGAGGTAAGACTTCATAACATTACATTATAAATCAGAAACTGTACCAAATTATTATTACTTCAATTTATAGGCAAAACTTGATTTTACAAACTCGGATATGTAGAACTTCCGATTAATAAGAACTATTTTGAGAATCCCCATCAGATCCCTATCTCTTAACATTGTACCTTCATCGGTTAATACGAACTCAGGAGTGAGTGAGTGAGTGATGGGGTTTTATGGCTCCACCCAATCCGATCGGATGATACGAGCGCCAGAACAGAAGGCCCGGGACCGGGGTCTCCCCCTACTCTTATCGATAAATCCCAAGGGTTCTTTATCCTGCATACCACCATAGAATTAGTACACAGCGCCCGGCCTTGTTACGCAGTTGGGCAGCACTGCAGAGTCACCGAAGAATTACAATTGTAATTCACAATCATAACGCTCGTGGCCTGATCGGGTCTCGAAGCTGAGTTTGAAGTACAGTCAAGAGAAAACAAGCCACAATCGTTCACCTGGGTTGAAGTCTTTCTGAGCATGGCGCTTTTTTCCCTTCAGCCGCCTTGCAATGTGGAAGGGCAACTTCTGAGATTGGCCAACCGTGACTTTCGGTGACGGTATATGACCTCCCGCTTCGGCGACCCTTCCAAAGGCCCAGCTACAACTCTTTGCTGAAAGACAATCAAGAGAAAGTTACATGATATGCTGATATGGCAACAGGAAATCTTGTACAATGTATGTGAATTTTAGAAGAAGATAAAAACTTAACAATACTCATGTTGATTATTCCCTCGTCCACCACATACTTAAGATGAGAGAGGTATTGGTCTGTGGAAAAGCAAGAGGGAGACATTGATGTACTCCATCATTCAACTGTCGTCAACACTTCGTACCGACGGCTTCCATGTTTGTCAAGCAAACAGCAAGCATATGCATGGGAGGTGATGGCAAGACCAGTCATCGCAGTTGCAGATGAGCGGTTGTCCTTGCACAACATATGGTTCATCCGTAGAGCCAAGGACAACATGCAAATTTGGCGATGATGATTCGAGTTTGACGTTTTCTGTTCCCTGCATCAATAAAACATTACATGATATGTAACATGTATATAATTTGTAATTACTAATAATATATAATAATAATTATTATTAATTTCTTTTAAAGCGCAAAATGTACATAAACAGTTTCAATGCATGTGTTAAAAACAGGATCTAAATGTTATTACCTCCCGAAACTGTTTTAAAACAGTTCGATCATTCCAAAGTTTAAAACCATAGTCTGTTCCCTGTATTTTTCCTCAATTTTTTTTGAAAAACCATGTCATGTGAAAATACCATAATAAACACTGTTCAGTTAATTAATTAGCTATTATAGTCTATTATCTGGTCTGGCCCCTTGCCATGTAGCTATATCCTGATCCGGCCCTCCGCCCAATATGAGATGCCGACTCTGGACTAGGTGCATTGTTGACAATTTCATTCTAAATATTTTAAACGAACAGAGATTGTAAAGTTTCATTACTTTTCATTTGTCATTTCATAATTCATTATTTACACAGAATCACAGATGGCAAGAACTTTGCGGAGATTCGTGTCAGTGAATGGACACAAAATGGCGGACAACCTTGAATTTGGTTACTCTGAAAGTGAACTCCTGTAGTGCGCATTAACACTGCGCATAATATTAGGACTCGTCGGCAGTGAAATATCTTGGTTTATTTCGTCAATTCGCCCTGGTTTTTTTTATAAACTGACCGACAGCAGCCGCCGCATTGAAGTGGTGTTTATCTAAGGTCGGTGGTGCCATCGCGGCCCATGCGACAGATCCCAACATCATGATGAAGAAAGTGATCTTCGGCATCAACCAGCATGGACGAAGACTCCTGGAGAAACTCCCAGGCATCAAGAGAGACCCCCTCTCCCAAATCCCCAAGGCTAAACCAGTTGCCCTCACACAAGCTTCTAACGCATCTCACAGTGTCATTCAGCGTCTCTCCGAGAAATCATCTGGGGTCGTTACTCGCTTCGTGGCGAATAATGTCACCCCTGTTTGGGCTCAAGAACTGCGCAGTGCTGCGAGGTTCCGCACCCATGCCGGTTCCTTCCGTATCTTTGGGGATTACAAGGCAATGGGATCACGGATGTCCATGTACGCATTTGTGGCGTTTGGAATGGCATCGAATGCTCGTGCAGCTGAACCAGAAATCCATGTTAATTTGGATCAAGTCCAAAATGATATCAAGGTGAATTACGGGAAATGTACCAAATTCTGGTTTGATTCACGAATCTTTATTTACAGGGCAGAATATCTGATATGCTTGAGAACAGGAAGGAACACGGACTGACGGCCAAAGACCCAGAAGACACGGAGAGACTTTCGATCAACCAGTTCTCATTTGGTCCAATGATTGCCAAGGGATGTTGCGGTGCTGTGTACGAAGCCAAGTACCAACCCCCTGGTACGGAAATCTCACGTGTAGAAAGAAAACACAATTACATCAATGTTTAATTTTAGTTTCAGAGAGCGATATTGAGATCTTGAGTGAGGCCGAAGAGGAAGTTGTTGATATGGAAGAAGAATGCTGCGATTCAGAAATGGATGTTCTGAGCCTCAGTGAAGTTGAGTCGCTGCCTCCGCAGGAATTTGATATCGAATCCGACATCGAGATCATCGATGAAAGTGAGGTTGAGTTATCTCTGACCTCGTACTGCGAAGGTATTTAATTTCTGCGCTTTATTGAGAAACGTGAATAACTCTTGTTGTTCTACAGCGGCACAACCCGATCTTCCCGAGCAGCAGACGATTCCAACGTTCAACTTGGCCATCAAGGTGATGTTCAACTTTGACACAGAGTCTTTGGCCTACGCTATCTGGGATCGGATGCAGAATGAGTTGGTTCCGGCCAAAGTGGCCGATTCCCAGGCGCAGATGGAAGTCTGGCATAGCGGGTTATTAACTATTAACTCCCCCTGCGTCAGAGATTAATTATTTTCTCGCGGTCACAGAATCAAAGCCAAAATGAAGACCTTACCTCCGCACCCGAACATTGTCTCCATGCAGGGGGCGTTTGTGAGTGAGATGCCTCAGCTGACAAGCGCCTTTGACGAGTATCCCGACGCTCTGCCAGAAAGAATAAATCCTTCGGGATACGGCCGCAACAAAACCCTCTTCATCGTGATGAAGAAGTAAGGGAGCCGTCAATATTTAACCAATCTAATCAACTTCATTCAGATATCAGCTGACGTTGCGACAATATCTGCAAACGCACTCCCTGACCCTCCGTGAATCGGTTCTACTTTTCACTCAGCTTCTCGAGGCCGTCGTTCATTTGCAGAAGCATGGCTTTGCGCATCGGTTTGTGTTCTTGTGAGCGATGATCAGTTGATTTTGATCGGTTTCTTTTTCAGGGACCTGAAGAGCGACAATCTTCTGGTTGACTTTGACAGAACCGGTTCGCCGGTTCTGGCTCTCACGGATTTCGGCTGCTGTCTGCCTTCTGGCGTTTTTGGTCTCAGAGTGCATTATTCGACCCGTGATATTTGCAAAGGTGGAAACGGAGCGCTGATGGCTCCTGAGGTGGGGAATCCCCTGTGTGGTTATTCGTCTGTCAACGTGGTTATATAATCATTCAGATTGCCTGTGCTCAGCCAGGTTGGCTCAGCCTGTTGGATTACTCGAAATCTGATCTGTGGGCGGCAGGAGCGATCGCGTACGAGATCTTTGGAGCAGAAAACCCGTTCTACAGAAGTGCCTCAGGTCATCGACTGGACAGCCGCTCGTATCACGAAGGCGAACTTCCTGCTCTCCCTGGTGAGCGGCCTTAGAATTAATGATTCCTGTTATGTGGTTCATGTTTAATCTTTCTATCGGTTATCCAGAGCAAGTTCCGTTGGAAATACAGAATGTCGTTTATTCAATGTTGAGCAGAGATCCGTCCAAGGTACGTTGAGCTAATTATTGGATCAGTTTACATTCCCTAAGTGCTTATTGCGTGTTTATATCACTTTGGCTTTGACGCAGCTCTTTGAATGTTTCTCCATTACCGCCTCTCATAAACCCTGCAACATTTTTTCCGTGAATTTTTCAGCGTCCCTGCGTTCTTTCTGCTGCCAACGTTCTGCACTCCTGGCTCTGGTTTCCCGTGACCTGGCAGAGCAAGCGACCCGGTGACCTCTTGACCTGTCGGTGGCTGCTCTCTATGGCTGCTTGCGTCATGATCAGATCGACCTTTGATCCAACCTTAGACAACACCCTGCAGGCACTTTTTCTTTCCCATTTCGAGTAAAAAAAGTTTTGGTTTTTTTTTAAATTTGCAATTATTGTTGAATCTTTACTGGCTAATATTTTTCATTGTTAATAATAAACACTGCTTCATGCTTCTGATAAATATTTCTATTATTCAATTCTGATTGCTTGGTACTGATGAAGTCCTCCAGCCTTTTTAATATTAGCTGAATTCCACGATTGAAGAACGAGACCGAACGGATGGTCAAAGTGCACGCGCACTAAGATCTTGAATCATAACGCACCGGACAACGTTATGACTCTGCGCAATATGGAATTTTTTTCCTCCGCTGACACGTGTGTTTGGCAATCACGGCTGACTCACGCGTTGCTATAAATAGGCATGAGATTACACCGCAAAGTGAATATAAACGATGAATGCCGTCTACCTTGCTCATTCGGACGTTCGAGATACGAAGTGCGATCGTCCTATAAATAGGATCGAAGTAGGTTAATTAAAGGGAGCAGCTGGAATAAAATACGTTACCATGGAAACGAAGAAGTCCACGTTGAAGGAGATGAAAAGGAGAAGGAATTTCACCCGCTTCATCAAAGAGATGGCGCAGAAAATCGAATTTGAGGTGGGTTCAATTATTAGTGTCACCAATTAAAACGATCTGAATTCATATATATATAATTAGAGGCCCCCAAGGATTCACGTATCCTCATCCCCTTTTCACTGGTTTATAGGGTGAACGAAGTACTAAAATCTCACTGCAACAAAATGGATATATTTAGCTTTCACATTTTCTTTTCCCGTTTTATCCAAATTTTCACATTTCATTTTGAGGTGCTCTCTATTCTGCTTTCTATTCCTGACTGATGTTGATATCAGCACCGTTGTCTCAACGTCATGTCGTTCGGCTGAAAGGGCAAAAAGTATTATGTATGCCGTATGTATATAAACTACGGAATACATATACATTACATTATACATGCATTGGGGAATATGACCATATGATATGATGTAGCCTTGGTTTCCGAATATATCACATGTGTGCAACGACATTAGGCCTCGTATGTATTACTATGCAACACCGCAACAAGAAGGGCGGAGATCTTGACGCTCTGGCTAAATGCTACATTTAGTACGAGATAATAATATAATCAATGGTGAGTGAAGTGACGTCAGCAGACCGTTGTGTCATCAGGCCTTTATTACTAATCATTAGTCATTGACCCTCAAGTCATAACACTTTAATTCTCATCCGCGATTAGCTTATTCTCGAGAAACTAATATATACACTATTGATTATGAATGAACGTACACCCACTCCGGTCTCAAGTAGTGTCGGTACACATGAGGACATGACCTTAATTAATAATTAATCGGTAACAGGATCAAGCAGATTCCTAATCTTAGGCTTAAGCAGGGAGTTCCAAGAATATATTTAATTATTCATTCAATACTTGGGTTTGGACCTTGCATTTATGCATTTCGGGTTTTATGGTAGGCCTACAATTTCCAAGAAATTGTCCGAAGTAAACCTGCTCTGACTAAGGCTGTTGTATATTTCCAGGAACTGCTAAGCGAGATCCGGAAACGGGAGCCGGAATGGACTAGCAAGGAAGGAGTGGTTTGTTGATGGACGGCTGTGGACGCAATTGAATTGTGATCGAACTCTGGCGGTGCTTCACCTGTCTGTTGTGGGAGTGTCCATTTGTGGTGTTTTGCGATGAATTGAAATGAACATGACATTGACAAAATTTCCTTGCCTTATATAGCATGTCGTACCGTGTGTCCATTTCATGTCTTCATAGCTTCGTGTGTGGTGGTTGTTTTGTAAGAATTCACTTTATCCATTGTTTGCCTGTACATATTCATATGCACCAATTGTATCGGTGCATAATATTGTGCATATAATGTACACATTATAATAAACATCGATATAATTATGATAAGATGAGTATTCCGGAAGTTCTTCCATTTCGCCAATGACCCAACTGACATCGCAAGTAATGAGGTCACGTTGTAGAGCTCACGAGGAAATCCAATGTTTAACGTTAATCACAAGTATATTTACCCGACGAACAAAACACGCAGATCAAAGGTCTTGCACATAGAAAAGGTCATGAAATGGAACATCAATCCATATCCTTCATGAGCACTGCAATCGACACGTCTGCGTGGGGACATGAACCCCCCCCCCCTCTCCACCTCCGCGCATGCGCAGTGTGCGCTCTCAGCCCCTCAACAACCCAACATTTGTCTGCCTCTGCTTATGATATTGTGGTCAAAAGTGTTCATTTCGACATTTGACCGCGCTTCACCTGTATTGAGTTCATTATCATTAGTTGATAATTATTTGAGCTTAATTTATATCATAAAGAGTGGTTCAATTGAAGTAGGATATATTATATTCGTTGGTCTTCTACACAGCCATGCTTATTCATGGTACTCAAAATAAAGAAATTGATAAAAAGTGATTTTGTAACTATCATTTTATTATATGCAATGGTTCATGAATTATGACTCCATTGACCTTTGACCTAATTGGAATCCATCAAACTGTCTACATCCAAAATCCAAAATAAATGTACTCTGCTTATCTCCAGTTTATATTACAGCAACTGTGCTATGCGATAATATGCATTTGTATACGTACATGAATTATGTAATACCGAATGTCCCAATAATACAAAGGTACATTTATAAACATTTGCATAATCCATGAATCATACTAAAGAGTGCAAGGACACCAGAGAGCGTTTCCTAAACTACGATTACTGCCATCTCATTCTCTGTCTTCGTCTCTAGTGACGTCATACCGTACAGAAGTAACCACTTTAGCAGGTAACCAAATTACAATAGAATGATATACGTATATGGGTAAATTTTATACAAAGAATAATAATTTATTCATTTATATAGCACACAATCTACAATTATAGTTATAAGTTTCGATGAGTTTAACATAAAAGAAAATTCCATGCACTAACCAAAGATGCTCCACTTAGGAGTATATTTGCACTAAGTGTGCATTTGAATTTGCTGATATCAGCAAAAACATTTTTTCGTATAAAAGTACACACCCCAAATACTGAGTTCTGACTCATCTATACTTCGAGGCAAGAGAAACACACCTTTTAGTTATGGCAACACAGCTTTTATTTGTATGCATTTTACAGACCATTTTCACGAGGTTTTAGAGGTGTTTAATTCCATAATTGTTGACCAAAATTCCGCATAATAATAATAATAAGCTGGCAAAAAATACTATAAATATATTAAATTTTTCATTCACAAGGCTCAGTTTCGGGTGTAACCGCGTCTTGTGTCCCCCTTCCCCCCCCCCCCCCCCCCATTCCGTGCATCTTCGGCGCATGCTGTTGGAGAGCGTTCGGATTTTTGGCTAAGGGAATGTTCCTCCATTCTTCGCGAGCGACTGCCATTAGTTCTCGGTGATTGAGGGAAGTTGGAAGGGATATGTTATCAAAGACATTCGCTGGGGGAGGCAAATGGGGCTGGTAAGCCGGCCAAGACAATGTAGTTATTCCTTTGTCTAGTGTATAACGAATATTGAAATACATGTATAGGAGACAGGGTGTCGTACGTTTGCACTGAGCATCGACCAACCACAGAGGTTAATTCATTCGGTTCGTTCAGAGGCATAATCTGACTCGACATTTATGAAATTAACGATTCCAATAAAATCCCACCAGACTCTTTGCATTTTTATCTGCGCAAAATTCCTGAAAACCCCTCGTTTATTTGATCACTCGATACTGCATGAGTATGTCTAGTGTCTATAGAGTTCTTCGCATATTCTGGTCTAGCGGCAACCGCAGATCACAGTGATACAGTTCAAAGCTGCAAAATTACCGATGACATTTGTCCATTCTTTTCTGGTGACTTGTTTGTATAACGTTGTTGCGTGGCGATTGGATCAACATCGCTGACGCAGAGGCGAAGTGTTCTAAGAGTTGAGTGCTTTCGAGTTTGTATAGATTTGACTCATTTGCGTGGGCCACGCACAGCTTGTTCATTTTAATCACGTGAGCATGCAGGTAACCAAATAACACAACAATATCATCAAAAGCATTATTAATAAAATGAGTCTTTGGTAATTAACCACCTAAGTATATGGTTAAGTTCTGCTGACTCATCTGTATTATGCAGGTTCCATGAAACCACAATTGGACATTCGCTTCATTCGCTCCCATGTAATGGTACTTAATTACATAACACCCTCCTACAGAACACAGATTCATGCCATGTCAGCTATCAAACATCAAACGGATTAATTAGGAATTTCTGTTATGCGTAAATATTCACAATCGCCATGGGGATTTTGTTAACAGGCAACATTAAGCCCTTTGATTATTACATAAATTAATATTGTCACCTAAATGGTTCTGTGTCGCATTTAATTCTAATATTATAAGTTATTGAGCGGTTATGTTGTCACTTTTGTACGTCACATCAACACAGGTGACAGGTACGGGTAGTGAGAAGACAAGAAGAAATCACATCGAACAAACGGCTCGTTTCTTGTGCACCTGAAACTTGTGTAAATAGAACACATGCAATTACGACACCACAGAAAAGCAAAGACAAACCGAAAAAGACATCAAAGAAACTCCGAGCATGGGTGAATCAACACGAGGTGCTAGAATGTACTTATTGAACATGGTTGATTGTACTGAAAAACACGACCAATCGACCATATAAGTTTAAATTTGTGATACATTAACAAAATGTTTAAAAGAAAATTGTCAAACATGGAATTTTGAACCGTGAATCTCAAAGTTTACTGGTACTGGTATTAGTACCAGTACCAGTACCAGTACCAGTACCAGTACCAGTACCAGTACCAGTACAAGACTGTGAGTGTGAGAAGGAATGTGTTAGAGAAAGTGTGAGTGTGAGTGTAAGACTGTAAGGGTAAGCGAAGGTGTAAGTGTAAGTGCATCGACAGTATGCGTAGATGTCAGTGATTGTTTTGTAATTGAATGGTGATTATGAAGATGATGATTTTTAAATGCAAATTGTTTGCTTAAAGGGAGGGAGAACTGGTTAAAAATGGACTTTGAGTTGTTATCTGATGCACCAAAAATGATTCCTATGCCTGGCCCACACAAGGAATATCATCGCTAACGATTTTGCCGGAGATATATTGCTAATTAGGCGTGACGTCAGAGGCTGTGATGAAACACCGAGTTGCCCATCTTTTACAATGGTCCTCGTTATATCAGCGTGTCCTGCGACTTAACCCCTGGATATTTATTTTATTTTATTTCACATGTGTAATTAAATGTTAATTAATGAGTAATTAACTCATTGCTGTAATTATAATGATCTTACACACTATATTCAAATACAAAACTCGTACACGTTGTTAATGTGCATTGAATGGTGAAAACTTTATTGAAATCCAAGCTGTGGTTATGAGCATGAGTAAATTTTCACTTAATTGGCTCGTGTGACCTTGACCTTAATCTAATTGAATTAACACTTCTTTCAGACCTGCATCAATGCATGATGTGACGAAGTTTCAAAGCTCTAAGTGTACAAACACCAGAGATTTCGTGCAATAAAAATAGTGCGGACAAACATTTAATATAACTCGCAGCCATGTTTACTTTCATCTATCANACAACGCTGTTCAATTAAGCATGGAATCGATGAATCGA
>KB296645.1:27564-180196 GCA_000328365.1 Capitella teleta
TGTACATTGATTCATCACAGGTCATAGCCCAATCGAGGATAAACTTAGATCTATCCAGGTAGAAGTAGTTGCCAGTTTTCTGGTAGAGCCTTGCCAGAAACACTGCCGGGTATCCAATCATGAAGTAGAGTTGATATGGGGCTTGACGCTCAACCAGATGGAAGACTGCCATGTCGGGATCATACTCAGTGATGATGTGTTTTCTGCGATCCATTCTCAGGTAAAATCCGTGATCAAGATCTGGTTGAGTATTGATGATGTGCAGGACAACTCTGGCAGCTCTGGCAAGAGTTTTCATGTCTGCATAATTTACAAAGGTAGTGAGATAATAATGAATGGATTATGTAATGAGCTTGCAGACCCACCTCCCATGGTCAGCGCGATCATGCCAAAGTGAGCAGCGGTGAAGATATCAGTGTCCAGATTATGCTCTTGAGGAGGGCCGTTGGTCGGGAATATTCCAGAGCTGTAGTAGGGAAGGAGGTATCTCATTCCCGGAGTCACCACATCGTACCGCTCCATGCGTTGAGCTGCCAGAATGATCCAACCATTGGTGTATGGATAGTACTCGTTCAGAGCTCCACTGCATGTCTTAACATCGTCTGAAGTTCTGAAATCTCCATTTCGACGCATGAACGTGAGTTTGATGTGATCCATGACGCTGTCAGCTTCACGAAGCTTGCCCGCCATGAACAGAGCCATGGGCAGCTTATAGTAGAAGCAGAGGTCCTCTTCAGCCCCTGGAGCCACCAGAAATCCACTCGCGTTCACATTGGCTGCCAGGTAAGCCGCGGATTTATCGCTGGCTTCCAGAAGTAAATCGATGTCCTGGAATATTATATTGTAGTTGCCAGAAACCTAAAGGGACATGGTTACAACTTACTTGCAATCCATGGATAGATGCACAGCAAGACAGCGCAATCAGCACCAACTTCAGAATGTCCTGCATGGTTGATATCTAGGGCCGATTCTGACTGAGAGAGAGAGAGGGCTTACAAGCTTCATATACACTGAGAGAATAATGGCAACCTATAAGAGATTGGTACTTGAAGGATAATTACTGAAAAAGACATAAATTTAAACCCCATAAATGTCTAGAAAAGAGGGCAGTATACTAAGTCGGTAAGAATTTACCACCCTAGTCATTAACATATAAGTTCAAGGTGACCTCCAAAAATCTCTTCAAAAGATCGAAAGTTCTTGATCTTGCATAAATTAACCTCAGCCATTCTTAAACCCAGTTCAATGTCTCTGCAGTACTGTCTTGAAATAGGAGTAATGCTTCGTGTTTACCATCATGCTCGCCTCGTGAAAAGGATTCCGGGAAGCTTTCGATAAAAATAAAAAATAAATATATGAAAGACTGAAAATTCCGCGTGATATATTTTTATAAAACATTAATTACCGAATAATCCAATTTTTCCACTCAGATGACTTGGTGAGTTTTTGGGAACAAGCTCAGGGAGAAATTTAAATTGCTGAGGAATTTTGCTTTATGCCTCAAAGAGAATGAGGTATCACTTACCTGATCTCAAAAATAAGAACTAACTCCGACTTATTAACTGGTTTCACCTGATAAATAGATTTCTAATATTCACAAAATGATCTAAAATTTCTTCAATGTTGACAGCAGCTATACATGTACTAAGTGATTAATTGCTTGAACCATGAGTAGCACATTCAACCGCTTTATCTTTAAGCAGACAGACAGACTGCAACGCTATATACAACACATAATGTCGCATATATTTACATGTGGGTATATGGTACGCTTTTCTGTTAACTTAGAATTTATTTCTTTTGATTGTGAGATTACTCACTACTGACATCAACTCCCAACAGCGCTATGCTTCGATGCTCAGCTCACAGAAAATTTAGTCAACATCACTTACAAGACAAACAATAAGTACTCAATTTTGTGAAAATGCAACAGAGCATTTCGTCAAGTGGCGGAAATGGCTGTGTTGACCAATCAAGGTTATAATTATTCATAATCAATTAATTATATTTTTCCTACAAAGCGGCATTTTCACCAATGGTCATAAAGCTATCAGTCATAACATATGCTCTAAAATGCAAGGGGCAACTGGTGAAAAGGGACAAACGCATGAATAGGAATTTAATCAAGTAAAATGTGATATAAAGTTTATAAACGAATGAGTTTTTAATTAGTCGAGATTTGGAAAAAAAAAATCACTGAGGGAATCATGAATGGGTTAAGATTGTAGTTCAATTACGTGAAAAAGCTTGGAAATTTTGACGGCTGGGTGAAACAAAGGGTTTCTGTATTTAAACATGAAAAAAATAATCCTTCATGTTGATAATGCATAAGGGGTGATTACAAAGTAATGGTGCATATTAAGCAGTGTCATCCAAAAGCAAGAGGGAATCGAATTCCATGGGTTCCATTTCGATTATCTATTCTTGCAGCCATGGCCTCAAACTTCACCTGAGCTCAATTATATACGCGAAAGCAAGGCATCAGCTTGGTTTTCAACTCGTCACGCCTGGTTTGCATGTATAATAATCCATTTTACTCTTGACTTATTTAAATTCTTATATATATACATATGCCAGTACAGTCAGGCCCCGTTAATCCGCCGTCATGTAATCCACCCCTTTCGTAATCCGCCATAAAATCTCCGGAACGAATCTTTTGTAATGTTAATTGTGTCATGTAATCCGCCCTTTTCGTTAATCCGACTCCGACCACGATTCTAGGTAATTAATCTACACTTTATATATACCATTTATTGCGTAAATTCTTGATTTACAATAATTTTAATAAAAATAAAATGAAAATGAAGTGTGAAAGGAAGAAGAAAGTGAAACAAAGTGAGACAAAAGGGAAAGGAGAAAAAAAAAAAAAAAAAAAAAAAAAAAAAAAATGTCACAAATAGTCATTGCTACAACACATGTGTTTGAGAAGATCGGTAGCTTCTGTTGGGTTTATTGGCGATATCAAGCTACCTTCTCTAATTTTCATTAATTCTATAACTGAGCTGGCACAGCAGACACTCTCCTGATCTGTGGTCGCCTCACAAAATTCAGACAATCTTTTTCGTATCGAGTGATTATCGATCAGATTGTTTAACTGGTCATAATTAATATTTACAAACGACATGAGTTGCCTTAAGTTGCAAGCAACACTAGACGAGCTAAAGGGGAGCAGGCGTGTGCACAAGCTGACTATGTGGTTCGTACTTGTGGTACATCCGACATAAAAAGATTGGAAGCGGAAAAACAATTGGTGCCTTGGTTCTGGTTTCAGTACTATCAGATGAAGAATCTTGGAACGGGTCCGATAGGGTAGGTCCAACAAGCGTCGTACACATTTACGCCAACAAACAACGAAGCCATTGATAGTCCTAGGGGAGAAATCCCAGAAAGAGCAACCGTAATAACTTGTACAGTACGAGTTAAAGAGCAGCAGTATTGTGTCAAGATGAACGAAATTGAAGTTGGAGCATAACATATTCACACGAACAACCAAATCTCTGCAGGCGTTTTCCATGTTCAGAGAGGCACTTTTATCGCCAATCACGTGACCTAAATGCAATGCATCAGCGACATATTCAATTGGGGAGCCATTCAGGTTTAGTTTTCGCATTGAGCGTACGGCATTGGGGGGAGCATTGAATACAATAGCTTTACTCTTAGACGAGTTAAACTGGACGAAGAATTCTCTGGAGAAATCTTCACAGACATTGAGCAGTAATAACATCTGTGCTGTAATAAGACTTGGCGCCAAAAGAGCTACGTCATCAGCATATCCGATCGCACCAGCGAAGGTGGAACCAATGTAACAGCCGATGCCCGATCGCCGCAATCGCTCGAGGAGGGTTTCGATATATACGCAAAAGAGCATGGGTGAAAGCACGCCTCCTTGCTTTACACCGTTTGTTACAGGAAACGAATCTGACGTCACACTCTGCCATCGGACAACAAGCGACTGATTGACATACATACAAAGTAATAATTTAGCGGTTGCATTACACATGCTCTGATCCACAAGAAGACGAAACAATTTCGTGTAGTGAACCCTGTCAAACGCTTTCGTCGCATCTAACATAGTAACATAGACAGATGAGCCACCTCGCATATAGAAATCGACCACTTCATTCAAAACGAACGTGCATTGCGTCGTACTGTGAGTGCGTTTAAACCCAAACTGAAGATCACACGAGCTTAGAACATCTGCATGCTTCACTAAAATAACATTATCAAGGCACTTTCCCACAATGCTGCTGATGGCAATCGATCGGTAATTACTGGCACTATTCATAGATTTCTTCCTGTTCTTTGGTATGGGGACCAACACAGAGCGTGACATAACTGAACTCACATCCAGATGGATCAGCATAGCATTCAAAAAGAGAGACAAATGGACATATAATTCTGGGCAGCCATGAATGAAATGATCTGACATTAACTGCTGACAGGCATCAGATTTACCTGGTTTCAGTTTACGAACGGCAAACTCAATATCACGTGGGCTGATCACGTGATCACAGTAACATAAGCCTACTTTACATGTGCGATCTACTCCTGCAGAAAGTTCGCGCTGGAGTTCCTCGAGTTCACTCTGATCAGAAGGCACAGACTGATACAGATGCTCATAGCCATCATGGAACACATCACAGATCTCAGATTCTCCTACTCGACCATCAACAATATTCGTCCTTCCTTGCACACCTTCCTTGATGCGCTTAATTTCACTCCACAAATCTCTGCTCTTATTGGTAGACAAAGAATCAGACATGCGACATGCCATCAGCTTATCCTGATTGCGCACAACCCAACGCGAGACCCTCTTGTACTCTCTCTTTGTACTCAACATCAATGAATGCAACCAACCATGTCGAGCACGACCACTGTCTGACCAAATACGATGCCAGAACATAGCTTTCTCTTTATATGGGCTCACATACTCAGACCACCCTGCTAAAGCTCTTTTGCGTTGCTTCGGAATCGCGCGTTCCGCAGAGCTGATAATCGCATTCATGATTTCGGAATAATAATTTCTGAGCACCTCACTGTGGACTCCACACTCGAATTCATTACAAGCCAAAGCATCGACTGGAATCGCCAAAGCATGCAATTTCGCTCTCAGAATTTCTCTGTAGCGCAGAAGACTGGTTGATTTGGCTCTGTGCCAAGAAGGTTTTCGGTTGGGGGGCCGCGTTTCGGTGATCGCACTATACTGGACATCGATGGATAACTCAAGTAGGATTGGGCAGTGATCGGACAAATTATCGCCATCATGACGCACACCATATCGCCTAATGCCATCATATACATTCTCACTAACAAGGAAGTGATCAATGAGGGATCTTTACCATTGTAAATAACACATGTAATCCGCCCCCAAATAGCGTGTCGAAAACAAACATCAGCCACGGCACACTAATTGTCGGCGATTTCTTTGAAGTCGGGTCAATTCAACAACTGGCGCCTCCCCGTTTGTTTAACGACGATTCGCGTTGTTTAATTAACTTGTTAAGCGTTAAAATCGCAGGCGAAAATTCGGTTAGGTCTTTAATTTAATTGGTCGCTGGGTTAAGCGATGTTCAGGAGCGGAACGAACGAGATGACGAAGTTGTGAGTGGAGATCAATCGAGTGGAGAAGCGAGTGGATCTGAGCCGCGAGGCAGCACGTGCGCGCATTAATGCTATATTTCGAGAGATTCGAGGAGTCGGAGTTAGCGAAGCAAGAAAATAGAGATGAACTTCACAGATTGGGCGTGGTGGAACGGCATATCACAGATTGAATAATGCCGCTAAAGCAAACAACAATGACTGATATTTTCAAACAATAAAAATCTTGAATTGGCCTCATGTGATCGTTTATGAGGTCTTTTTTACCTTCTGCTTCATTTCTAATGGTATATGCTACTACACTAATGCATGACATGGGTTTTGGGGGTTTTAAAATGACACACAATTTTGATCAATTTGTGGCCTGAAATGTAATCCGCCCTTTTCGTTAATCCGTCAGTTTTCTTGGGAACGGAGGAGGGCGGATTAACGGGGTCTGACTGTATATCAAGGGGGCAATCTCTCTTGACTTCTGCTTCTCCTGGTTATTGGACCCATTGCACCAACACAAAAGCAGCTCCACGCGGGCGTACCGATAAGTACAGTTACGACTCTGTCAGCTTTCACACAAAATTGAAGGTAGTTTAATTGTGCAGTGATTGATAAATCGAGAGGAAAAAAAAAACGAACCGACCGGGGATGTTACTTCAGAAGAACTGATTTTTATTCAGAGAGCTAGGCGATCGAGTTTATTACTTCTGGGAATATTTCCTGTGGCGAGAACTCAAGACATGTATGTTATTTTAATATATGTTTATTCAAGGCAATAATGAACAATTATATATGTATACATATATTTTAACTATATTTACTACAACACATGTAATTATTTATCCAATCTAATGCTAAGAAACAGAAGGTAAATCTTTCAATAGCATGGCTTTGCTTCTCGGAGATACGATCGAAACAAGACATTCCAAGAAGCTATGCCAGTTACGTATTGTTTTTAAAGCAACTTGGGGCATTAGATTTTGAATAAAAAAATTATAATTGGAGATATTTAAAAATTAATATCAAGACAAAATATTAATGGACCAATTCTGTTTCATCTTGACAGTATCTTCTTAGGCATCGAAACACGATCATAAAGAGCCAAGACACGCACTGTTGAGATTTCCATGGAAAGCATCTAGAATACTAGATCCGGATCGTTGCCCATTTTTAATCCATGACACAAATTAAACAAGGTTTTAACACACAACACCAATTGATTCATGATCATTTTCATTTAATAATAAGTCGAAATATATATTTGATAATAATTTGGATAGAAATAAGGGAATATATATAATAATATTTTCTAATTCGAATATAAAAAGGATTAAGTTCCTAGTGTGTTACATATTCAGGTTTTTTTTTTTTTTTTTTTTTTTTTTTTTTGACTCATTGCCTTTCATATTAATTTTCAATTTTTGATTGAATAATTTATTTTCATGAAAAATTCTGATATTGGAATGTAATAGTCTAATTTTTTTTCACGAGGGCAGTACCATGTTGGCTGCATGTGAAGTCACATATAATTATTATAAAATTGAGATCTTTGGAATAAACATGACGAGTATTTACGAGGGTTCTTAGCCAGGGTCAAGTTGTTCCTTCTGGAGTTGATAATCCATTTCCGACCTCTGAAATAACAATGAAACGAAAAATCAAGGTCGAATATTCAAGGTAAATCATATTAATGATTAAACTTGGCTGACAGAATCAGTCATATTGACCGACAAACTCGCCTGTCACAGACGTGACAGAAGTAGAAGCTCAACTCACTATAGTTGACCAATTGTAATATTATAAGAGTTAATTACACAATTACAATCTCATTTATTGCATAGTATTCACAAACACGTTTAGTCGTATTTGTATACATGCATAAGAAACAGCTAAACAATATATCAAACATAATACAAGTAGGAATCGAAGTAAACAAACCTTTTCTTGATCCTTGGGGAATATAATTATGAAAACGTATTTTTACTCGGGTCAGTTGTACGTGCATGATTAGTACTGTTGCAGTTTATTATGCATCAGTACCATCCTCTTCTATTTTTTTCCCATCGTTGCCATCGAAAAAAAAAATAGCAAAAATATGATATTATATATCGCTTAACTCGCTTCATATTGATATAACAGGCTTCGCTCTGTGGGGGTTTGTCACACATCCAATATGGCGGTCTCGTGAGTTAAGCCCCGCCCACAACATGATTAATTGAAGGCTTTTTCGTCATCTATAGTGTTGTCTATGATCCATGACTGCTTCACCATTGGCGCGCGTGTGTGAATGTTGAGCCCTGGTTAAACCATGAAATCTAGGTTTAACGAGCGACCGTGAAAATTAGCACAAGTTGAATTTCCAGGTAATAACGAAATGACATTAAAGCTTCGCGTGTGAGGATATAATTATCTTGTGTGTTAATCATATACATCAACATGCCGGGATCGATTGTGAAATAAACATTTATTACACAAGTATTTACAAGTTAATATCTCTTATTCAAAAAGTTTGTTCAATAAAACATGGAATCAATGATTCGCAACCAGACAGAAATCTCGGGTGTTTGTTCCAAGACGTCAGCTGGAATGTTTGATGCAGGATCCAAGAAAGTTCCGTCTTCGTTTTGGACGGACATCAGGAAGGTTGAGATCCTCTCTGAGAGCTCCTTGTACTTGACCTCACCTGTGACCTTAGCGACAATAGATGAGGCAAGAGCCAACTTATGAGAGAGATGGAAGGTGTACATTGATGCATCGCAGGTCATAGCCCAATCGAGGATGAACTTAGAGCTGTACAGATAGAAATCGTTGCCAGTCGCCAGGTGGAGCCGCGCCAGGAACACAGCCGGGTATCCAATCATGAAGTAGAGTTGGAAGGGAGCTCGACGCTCAATCAGGTGGAAGTTGGCCGCGTTGGGATCATACTCGGTGGTGATGTGCTTATTGCGGTCCAATCTCAGGTAGAATCCGTGATCAAGATCTGGTTGTCTGGTGATGACACGCAAAACAATCCTCGCCGCTCGTAGAGCTGTCCTCGTATCTGCAGAATAATTATGTCAAAATGATGAGAGATGGTGATTACGTAATGAGCTTGCAGACCCACCTCCCATGGTCAGCGCGATCATGCCAAAGTGAGCAGCGGTGAAGATATCAGTGCTCCTTCTGCGTTCCTTTGGGGGTCCATTGGTCGGGAATGTTCCAGAGCTGTAGTAGGGAAGGAGGTATCTCATTCCCGGATGAACCACATCGTACCGCTCCATGCGCTGGGCAGCCATGATGATCCAACCATTGCTGTAAGGATAGTACTCGTTCAGAGATACGCTCTTTGTCTTCACTTCTTTTGAAGTTCTAAAATCTCCATTTCGACGCATGAATGTCAGTTTGATGTGGTCCAAGACGCGGTTGGCTTCACGTAGCTTGCCCGCTATGAACAGAGCCATCGGGAGTTTGTAGTAGAAGAAAAGATCTTCTTCAGCCCCTGGAGCCACCAGAAATCCACTCGCGTTCACATTGGCTGCCAGGTAAGCCGCGGATTTGTCGCTGGCTTCCAGAAGAAGGTCACCATCCTGTAAATCAATTGAGTCTATTGTAATTGTAGTATCATCAATTTACCAGCAATCCATGAACAGATGCACAGCAGAATAGCGAAATCAGCACGAACTTCAAAATGTCCTCCATTGTTGAAATTTATGGTTGAATCTGACGAGGTCGTTGATACCAGTTTAATATATAGATGAGGCTAGCAAATTTAACGGTTACAATTCAGTTAAAATGCACTCACATTTCTTGAGTGTCGATTTCAGCTGAGTGATTAATTAAGGTGACCGATTGACCTCATTAAGTGGTGCCTGGAATCTCAAATGACATCGACCCCCCCCCTCCCCCGCAATTCTTTTTTAACTTATTGGTCATCTCTAACTTTGCAATAGCTCATTGGGAAAATTGATTAAAAATGATCCGTTCTTATGATTTTCTAAATTTTTGTAAATTGAAATGAGCGGCTCATTAAGTGAAAGTTAATGCAAGATTGCTGTTACAACACTCAATTATGCGTCACTATATATTTTATCCATTATGCATGCACTGCTCTTATCGTATGCCCCATGAGTATAATGCGTGCACACAATACAGCAGTCATAATGTATAAGACAGGCAATAGTGCAAAACACTACATCCCATGTGTGTCACGTTATGCAGACTGAACAAGAGGTTGGATCATCAACAGATATCCAACAGACTGGCGACTAGTTCAGATGCACTCAGTCGGTTAATTGCAGGTATACAAATAATTATAAATTATCTAGTTCATACAAATATATTAAATCTATAAACGGAAGATGCAAGGTGTAATTAAGTTCCCATGGTCCGCTAGCGTAAGGGATGACTCCGATTGATACATATGACTGGTGAAATATAGTATTCTCTTGCAGCATTCTGGCGTTATGAAGTGACCTCCTTGCATTAAACAAAGTGGACCATGAATCAGGTCGTCATGACATCCAGCAAATGGAAATATTCCTGTCGATCCTCAAAGGCGCATCGTATTTCCATATCACCTCCAATTCCTTCGTTTTAGCTCAACGGATTTCCCGAGTTTCGAGTGAGTGCTCTTGAAATCACATCGACGGATCTTCCATGGTGCATCTTACAAAATGGCCTCGAACCCTGTATTAATTGGAATTATAATTCTGTTCGACGCCTGAGACATTTCGTGACCAGAGGTACTTCTAGCAATTCGCAATTTTGCACTGATAGCACAGCTGATGTTCTATTCATTTAGCACGTACGCACACACAAATGAAACACATGACACGTGGAATACAGACAATTGTAAATTATTTACTAATATTAGAACGAATAGCACATCAGGACACCACAGACAGGTAAACATACTGTGATAATGAATGAGATAAGAATCACTAAATTTACAAAGCAGAACAATGTATAACAGCGTTATCACCACTGAGTCGAAATCGCCGATTTTGCCAACTCATCCGCGCCCACCATTCGATACTCCTGCAAACCGCTGAGTAATTTGTAAAATCTTTGGCGAGCAAATTCGTAAAATTCAAGTTCATCCCGAAGAATATCCGAGAGTATTTCTCTCGATTCTTCGCTTATTGTACCACGGTTCTTTGTCCGGTATTTGCTGAGTAAACCGGCTTCTGTTGAAATGAAACATAAGAGAAATGAGCTTGTTTTCTTTTGTGACTCTGGGATGCTCACTCAGAGGCTCGTAGATATCGAGTGCACCCTTGAAGAAATGTGGTATCGTCTTTTCGAGGACAAAGAGAAAAGCCTCGAGGTCCTCTGTGATCCCAACAATTGCGTAATCATTCTCAATGTGACGTTTAGCGTCCTTCAAAGCATCCGAACCGATGTACCTGGGAAATGAAATTGACATAACAGGACAGCGACCTAGGGTATGGTTGCACTGAAAAATTACTAGTAGCATGGAACGAATTGTGGCAAAGCATTTAACATGAACACGTGACACATGCAGATAGACAAGCTGCCGCACTCTGTTTCACATTAACAGTTGTCCATCGCTGTCCATAATGAACTAATTCCATTGCATATCCAACTTGGTTCACCTGCAATGTGGCTCTTGACCACAGATGTAACCTAATGACACGGCATACGGACCAGTGCACTCCAAACCTCCCTTCGCCACACACTCGTCGAATGTCTGCAAACAAGAAAAGCTGCAAATATTATTCAATTTTTAAAAGTATATATGCTTACCATGTTAAGCCATCCTTTTGGTTTATTCTGATTGTACAACATTGTTCGTCGGTAGTAAAACGCAGAAACGCGTTGCTCGATCGGATCTCGGACCAAGTTCAGGTAGACTGGTGGCACGTTCCAATATCTGTGGGCGATAATAGAGGTGGCCATTGTCATTTTGGAGCAAAATTTCCAGTGAAAGTAAAAGAAACCCTCACATGAGGCTGAATACTTTTATACAATAAAAGAGCAAGAGGTTCTCACTTTCCCAAATCGACGAAATGAATGTGTCGATCGTAGATGAAAGGAGCCGGAATGGACGCCAGTTTTTTCGCCAGAGCAAGTTGGTCGGCTTCACTAATGACTGGGTCACGGAAGAGTTTTGAGCGGTAATAGGTGAATCCATTGAGCACGGCTAAATGCCGAAGCACACTTTCTACGGCACTGCTTCCACACTTAGGCACTCGGTTGTATACGATGCGTTTGGCCTTGCCAAGGGTAGCGTTAAAGGGACTGAACTCTGGAAAGTACAATAACAATTTATGAACTCAATGACGTCAGAAATTGAGCTTCTCGTGAGCTGATCTTGGGTGGGTTTTATAGACTGGTTTAGCAGACACGTACCGAGTCTTTCTTTTGCAGGAGGGATGAAGTCCTCGACCAGAAATGTGTCTAATTCTTCAACGGCAATGTTGGTTTTGTGCAAGATGAGGAAGAGAACGATGATGACCAGAGTGATCGCCACCACCCAACGCATTCCATCGCGGAGGAACCGCACGCGACCTGATTGCGAAGCTTCTGAAAGGCGAGAAGGAAGGTCAAGTGAGGTCAAGTCAAGGCAGAGTAATATTTGTGAGACAATAAGTCAAATGCAGGAAATATTCATTATTTTGCTTGCGGTATACTTTAGATCTGGTTCCATTGTATTCATTAACTTTTCTCTGTATTGCCGAACTCTCGTTTTCATGCATACTTTTCTAGCCCTCAATTGTTCTCGGAGTGCCTGCATTCGACTTGAATCTTTAATGTCATTAAATTTGCCACAATACGCATCATTGGTGCTAGCTGTCAACATTATATAATATGTATCAAATGTGGATATAGTCACCAATGCACGCAGCATCAGAAGTGGATGCGAACACGAAGCTGCCGGCCTTTAATTTACAGTATGCTGTTCATTAACAGTATGCTGTTCATTTGCAATATGCTGTTCATTTACAGTACCAAAAAAAATGTAATGCAGCCAGAGTTCCATATGATTCTATACAATGGTTCAATGACATGTGCCGCATGTGGACCAATGTTTCTTATTGCTAATGAATGGATGCATTCATGCCCATGCCCCATTCACGGTGAATGCATTGTGTCAATCGTCTATTGATTAATACAAATGTCTTTTATTCTCTCACGTGCCTCAGCATGCTCGCTCGTAAAATCTTTATTAATAAAGGATGAGACTTAAAGTACACCCAGAACAGCCACCCGGAGCAACCATCGCAATATGACGTCATCAGAGGTATACGCGGACCAGGCTTGAAGTTCCCACAATCAATCAGATCGGCAAGGATGGCTGACTGCAAAAGGGATCCACTCTGATCTCACAAAGATTCGATTCAATCTAGCTCCCGACCCCTCAGCCCCGATGGATTATTGACGAGAGGCTAAACTGTCACTCCTCTCTTCGCAGGGGATCGCCTCGCGATTGATCCACGCAAAACATATTTGCAGCGTTTGCTTAAGCGTTGTCAGTGCTTGGATTGCTCTTACGTCACGTGAGGTTGGATATGCGATGGATAACAGCAAATCAGAACTGGTCGCTAAGATCAGACAAAAGTTCGAAGCTTTGGAATCAACGTGTATGTCTCGATATGACGCTCGGGAGGAGCATATTGTCAGCACTCTGTCGTACTGTATGTCAGTGCTGGAGCAACTTCACTCGTGGGCAGTGTTTGGTATTTTCCCGACCGACGAAGACGATGCGGATAAGTACATTGGGTTTGTGCAGCAGCGATTTCAGTGTGTCATTGACCCCTTGAGGCTTATTATGAAGGTCACACAGGAAGTCAGTGGCAGCGCGGAGCAGCACAGCTTGAAACCAAAAAGCCCGAAAAGTCTTAATCCTGGCGAAGCGAGAGTTTCGCCAGGGAAGCTCAGAGACCGCGTCGATTCCATGACGACGCAGTATCTCCATGAAGGGCGAAATGTACACAAGATGACAATGAATATCATACAGAAATGTAGGAAGGATATCAGGGTTATATACCGATGGGGACAAGCGTCCCTGATGGATCTACACGACGTTTTAGATGAGCCTCTGGCTGAAGAATTGTACTTCATGGTTCGTGGTAAAATGGCGCGAGTTTTGTCCGTCATCAGCTTGTTTGACGAAGTCTCCAAGAATGTTGAGAAGTCTTTCACCGAGGACACAAGTAAGACATGCCTCCAGCAGTCTCCTAATAACACAAATGCTGGCAGCAGCCACGGTGATTCAAAGAACTCCAGTCTGAGTTCGAATTCTGAGATGTTACTCGCCCTTAAGGACTTGGAGGATTCCGGATCCGGTTTTGCCATGAAACAAGACGCCGACGACGGTGAAAGTGTGGATAGTAACACTCCCGAACCCCCCACCTCCCCCAGGCCCAAAGGACTGCTGAACCATCCTAAGATACTCAAAGACCAATTGCTGACTCATTCGCTGTCCAATTCCAGTAAGTTCTCGCCATCGAAATCTCCTTTAAACTTGGACAGTACGTGGTGACATTGTTGAACTATCACGTGAACTGCAACTTTAGCATGTGTTACACTTATAAGCATCGTTCAGTTTGGCTTTATATTCCAATGTGCTCTCTTTTGCATGAAAAGACAATTTTGTTCTATGTGAATTGTGTTTCTCTATATCGATCCATTCTAAAAAGGAATAGTTTCCAAAGCCGATCGATTATAAAGGATTACTCTTGAGTTAAATCGGCTGTATAATCTATTATCATAATTATATATATGGTTCACATGCAAACTCAAGAGTTCAAAGTTCACAGTGGTCCCGATGTTTAACTTGCAGTATTGCAGGGGGACGCTGCCCCCATAAAGGGCTATAGATCGATTCGGTGATCGGTCTTCCTTCATGCTCTGCTGATGTCTCCTCTATAGTCCAGTGCTCTGTTAGCTATCGATGGATATTCGTCACGTGACTCACCCCTGGAGAACTCACCATTAGGAGATTGCAATCACCGAGATTCTTGGAAATCGAAACCCATCTCTGGCGCTATTTCGGATGGTCAAATAATACATAGTGTTCGAAAAGTAGTCTATCTACTCCACGTTAAAGATCTAAATGCTCTACAATGGCGCTACGCATTTCTGAGAAAGTGTTGCAAAACAGATCGCAGTGTCTGAGTGTAAAAATCACGCTAAGATAAGAGAACTAAATACTTGTGTAACATGTCATGCTGCTATTCCTACCATTACTATTTCTATTTCAAATTCATCAATTTATGCCGATTTATCTCAATTAATAGAATGCACTCATCATTCCTCGATACTTCCACTTTTGACGGCAAACGTGCAGGGCTCCGGACCATGGATAAGCTTCATTGAACGCATGGTTAAGCAACGCTCTCGTACTATTGCTGTGTCAGTAGCACTTTGTTTATCTCATAAAATATTAAAACAAAGCAGAGAGTTTGTATTGAAACGCCGTTGGTGCATTGTTGTATGCAGACGATCTCACTCTTCTGGCACCATCTTTGAGAGGATTGAGAGAAATGCTCAAAATCTGCGAAGTGTTCGCACTTAATTTTGATGTAATGTTTAACCCATCTAAATCCGAATTTATTTTTTTTATTCATTCATCCAATACTCACAGTGTGTCCAATATCACTCTTTGTGGAAAGAAAGTTAAATGTGTAAAGCAGGTGAAGCATTTAGGCAATATTGTTTCTTTTGATCTTGGCGAAGGACCAGAAAGTACTCGCAAGATCAGTGATTATTTTTTTCACGTCAATTCATTGAAAGCCAATTTTAGAGGTGTTCGTTTAGATGTTATAATTAAGTTGTTTAAAGCCTATTGTATGACGTTCTATGGTTCACAGGCATGGAATCTGAGTCAGTCGTGCATTGATAACATATGTGTGAAATATAACAGAGGGATTCGCTTTCTTCTGAACCTTCCGTTAAGAACTCATCGCAATTTATTACCCCCATTAATAGGCACTGCTCCTCTGAAAGTTCAACTGTTAAATAGATTTCATCGTATGCATTGTACAATGCGTCATAGCAGAAACGCCCAGAATAGCATATTCAATCCATGGCAGGTAGTATTTTTTTGAATAATTGATACATTTTAGCAAATTGTAGATTTTAGTTTTTAACATGGAGTAGATAAGACTACTTTTAGCACACTCTGTATTATGACCTCCACTGCCCAAAGGTCATGCCTTGGTCGCCATGTCACAAAAAAAAATACGGATAATTCTGGATCCAAA
The DNA here is from genome assembly GCA_000328365.1 of Capitella teleta. Lineage (NCBI taxonomy): Eukaryota > Metazoa > Annelida > Polychaeta > Capitellidae > Capitella > Capitella teleta. Next base: position 43,362 of record KB296645.1, read on the forward strand.
ATGGCGCTCGCATCTCCAGTTTGCAATGGTGATAAATAATACATAAGGACAATAAACAATAATAATTCTAGTATTAAGTTCTAGCATAAACCCATTTTTATGACGCACTACTAGTATTGTTGGACCCACACCAACAGAATTCCGCTCAATGATAGATCGCCCGAAGAGAAAATGCTGCTGGTTGCCATGGCAACAATATTATGTTAATTTACGAAATATTGATTTCAAATGCAAATTACGAAGACTATTTTGAATGGAAGTCAAATTTTCGGTGTGAATGAGTGAGGCATATAATAAAATTGTCCAAATGAGGCTGATCGAATACTGAAGAAGCGAGAAATGATCAGTGGGGAATGTTTCACAAAACGCGAGAATGCTTCGGCATTGGAGTCAATGAAACTAAAGCTCAGGGCAGAATTTAATGGGAGTCATATGCCTCGAGGAAAGTGCCTCATTTTCTCATTTTATTATAGTTGCATTAATTTGCTGAGCTTATGGATTGCAATGTCAATCAGAGGAAATATCATTTATCGATTCATATCAAATGATATCATTGTGATTTATGAAGGACCCTCCCAAGCGCAACAACACGCTTCGTGTAGTCACCTTCTGACTATTAGCTTTCCAACGAGGACAAATCTCCCCGAATATCGAGCGACCAAACGACATCGAATAGCGAGCTGCTCTGTGCTCAATGAACATTCATGGCACTCTATTAACTGTTTTCCTATGGTGGCTGAATGGTCTCATGAAATATTGATCACAGTACACGGGATAAGCATGAATGGACAATTGTGGCAGGCTATCACAAAAAAGGTATAAACTGTCCATCAACACAATAGACTTATATGGTCATCTGATTCCAGAGTCAAATTAGCCTTGCTAATTAATCTTTCGTGTATAATTATTCAAAATACCGAGAGTGGAGGGTGTGGTTGAGTGCTTCGGGCGGAAATTCGTCTTTTGTGTGGAACCCCTGGTAGTGCGTACTTATTATAAGAAATAAAAACATGAAAACGTATCACTTTATCTATTTGGATAATCATCTACGAATTTCCCTGGTCAGTACTTAATTTTAAAATGTTTTCACACAATTCTACTAAATTTGGTAGGACATGGAGTATGTTTATAAATTGATAATTAAATCATTAATTAATAATCTTTATGTTTTTGTATTATCAGGCATTCATTTGTAATTAAAAATAGTTTTACTTGTGTTGGAACCAGAGGCGAGAGAGTTGTGACGTATGATATAACATAGAATAACACCCATGTTGTGATTAAGTATTCAATTGAACAATGCTATAAATTATTTAATCAATTAATTCTATTAATTGGGGAGCATAAATAAGACATACATATGCCGAATAACAAGTATAATAAGAAGATAATAATGTTGTCCATGGAGCAATTTCTGAATTGGGGGTAGAAGAGGATTTGTGCAAGGACGAATTGCAAATAATCTCTGGTTTTGGGCAGGGCCAGAGTCGTCTCGTGGCAACCGTGACCCTGACCTTGTTCCTGTATCACTAATTCCATGGGAGTTTTTTTTTTTTTTTTTTTTTTTTTCTTGTCTTGTATGAAGGTTGCCCTTCCTCTCATGAACAGCATTTGACCTACATCACATGACCTTATTAATAAATACACGCATAGAATCCTTGAATACATTATGTTTAACTCGGTTTTGTTGTTGATGGAATAAGTTAACGTTAATCACAAAATATCAACCGCAGCCAATCTGCACGCAGCAGATTCAAATCCCGTCTTCAGCGAATCAAATCAGTTCGACACGGTCACGTGGCTCTACACCGCAAGTATCTCTCATTGCATCCCTTGGTGAAAACTCACGCAGCAACATGAAATTGGTGCAAATGGAAGAAAGAAAAAAAAAAAAAAACCCCAAAAAAAACAACAACGAAGACATCTGTTATGCTCAAATCCCTTTAAATCTGATTGGATCTTTGGAAGTGTCATATTTTAGTAAGGTACACAGTGCTTGAGATATTATATACTGCATGAAATGTATCTCATGAAACAAACACAACAAACTCCGCAAAGTGGACTGTAACTAATACTTGATTATAATTACACCATTTTGAACATTAACCTAACAACATTACTCACAAAGACACGAGATGGTTCAACTGAGTGAACCACTTTCGAGATCGCACAAGAACAGAGCTAAGAATACCAAGAATATCTGGTCAAACCGTTCCACAAAAGCCACATTCCAATGATTCCATCTGGTGTGCACATAGCGCACACGACGCACACACCTGGAAATCCGCTGCACACCTCGATCGTGTTGCAATCAACACGCCACTACTGGTCAATGTTATGACCACTTAAAGTGAAGTTTAATGTATTTATTTTTAATATGAAAACTTACTTTTCATTGTAGAATACACCATTAGAAATCGCACAATTTGTATCCTTGGTGAACAGTCTTGTGACGTCACGGAGTCAGCTTAGCATGGCACTTTATTGCTCTTAATGAGGACGGTTAATTGCCACGTAGGGAGATCAATGATGAATGAGGCATTTAGAGGGTTTTAAAAGATTTAAATTAATTCAGCAGCGATGTTTGCTCTGCCCACTAGGAACAGATGGCGAATCCGCAGAATTCTATCTCATTGGTTGCCTCGCCCAATATGCCACCAACTAGCCTGATTTACATATTCATAATTAAGCAAAGGTCTAGCGGCCCAATTTGACCATTGAGTGGTATACGTGGATGCCAAACCTCAGTTCTGGTTCAATTCACGCATACAATGGATTCACTAGGGATGCGTCGATATCCGGTATCCGAAATTCGGGTATCCGGTCTGTCAACATAATAAATGTTTGCATGGAATTGTTCGAAGAAGCGTTGATATAGATATAGGTACATAATCTTGAAGTTCAAATCTAGTAATTACTACTATACATGCAGTAACTTGGCAATCATTAATATTTCATGTTCTTGCATGGTAAACCTTCAGCAGCACAGATCAGTCTTAGCCACTGAATGGTTCGAGAAGGCAGTTATGAATAACAATAACTGCATTTATAAACTTGACATTCAGTTGAAGATAAGATCATCGCATAGTCGACTGGGTTTCAAGCAGCTTATAATCAATTATACTGTAAAGAAACTCCAGAATTATTTCTCCAATAATTCAACATTAGCTCGCATAAGTATTTACTCAAGACTCGACGGTAGCGTACTGGTAATTCGAGGGTTCTTCAGTTCTTCTTTTTTTATGCACAAATAAATCACTTATGAGTACCTCACTGTCTCTCACGGAAAGAGCAAACCCGTGAAGGCGATCAATAGCAACATTATTTCTATGTCGTAAACTTTTGTCTGATTTTGCCTTTTGTCGATGTCGGATGTCTTGTAACCTGTGCCCCATATATGCCTCCTCAGACCTCCCCACACACCAAGATATTTCATGATCATGAGATTCGCATCAAATTAATAATAAGACACTGAAGAAGGAATCAATTTCTCGGGAAATTCGTCAGCAATCGCTGTCGATGTAATTTATGATATCCTGATGGATGAGAGAAAAAGCGAGCAGAAGAAAAAAAGTACCGAGGACGTAAAAGATGTCCATGTCGTGATGTGCATCTGTCCATGGGTTGCAGGTAAGTGGGAATTATGTTGCTATGGCAACTACAATTAGAAACACTCGGATGAGAACTACTGACAAGATTTCTACCTCATTAAATAAGCCTTGAGAAATAAGATTAAATTAGGCTTCATTTGTGTGCGTGTGTGTATGTGTGTGTGTGTGTGTGTGTGTGTGTGTGTGTGTGTTTTTTTTTTTTTTTTTTTGTCTTTGTTTTTGTTTTTTTTCCCGTTTGAATATGAATGAATATTATCAATCAATTAATTACTAGTTCGCAGTGCGTTGTCACATGCCATATGGGGCCACTATTTACATTTATTTAAATAGTATATGTAATAATTAACTTATCATAAATTGTAAAATTACCAATGATTGGAGATTATCTTCCTATTGTGTAAAAGTTGGTCTCTTCATTAGTGAACTTAACACACCTCGAGTGTACGTGTATTATATATCCATTTGTATACCTATCATGGAAACCCAATTAAGTTGCATACGATTTTCTTATCAGCTCTGGGCAACACAAACCCTCTGATAACACTACTTATACCTAAGAATCCAAATCCTATCTCCCCACAGAGCCTCGTCAGTTTGCCACGCAATACCTTTGACCTTTGACTTTTATCCCAATCCAGGGATACCTTCCCGGAATGCCTCGGGATACCTTCCCGGAGTGCCTCCTTCTTTTCCTACATCAAATCCTCCCTTCGACTCACAACTAAGAATCCAAAACAACCAACATGTTCTGGATTTTAACTATCGCAGTCGCAACAGGATCAGTCGCGTCCCTGGATCTCATTCCCTCGATCGCAATCCCGGAGCAGACTCCAGGGATCCGGATCTCCAATGGATCCAGTCAGGTTCGACTCGAGGTCTTCCTGGACCTGAACTGCGCAGACAGTGCCCATGCATGGGGTGTCATCAAGCAGCTGAGGGACACTTTCCCAGGGCGCCTCGAGGTCCTGCTCCACTCCTACCCGTTGCCTTACCACCCCTACGCTTTTCTGTGTGCTCAGGTCAGTTTGCGTTTTAATGCATTCTGTTGTTCTCGTCGTTCATGTTATCCGATTCCAGGGTTTGTTTGCTGTTCAACACATGGCACCAGAACGAGTTGAGAGCTACATTGACACTGTGTTTGATAACATGGACCAATTCACGATCAGAGGAAGGAGTCGATCTCATCGGGGGGTCATCAGGTACGTTGTTTCAAATGTCTTTCTATCCTTTTGTTTTGTGGATTGTGGCTCAGTGTATTGTTTTTTCGTTCTATTGGAATTTTTACTTTTATTTGTTCGTTTTTTTTTCTTTGCTCAGTACACGTGCACTCATCGAGCCGGTCAACTTAAAGGCCAACACAAATAAAGGAAATTTTGTGCCTTGGTTCGGGCACATGACATATATAATGTCTTTTTTTTTTTAGCCATCAAGAGCGTCTTACCCCACTCTCGCCGGGGTGTTGTGACGTCATAACACGCCACCATAAACCCTAGGGCACTAAAGTTTTTATCAACGCACCCACAATTATATTTAATGTTGAACAAATCAATGAATTTTCTCCATTACGACTATAATACTTGTAACACTTTATCGATTAGATCGGAAATCATAACGCATAAACATAATAATCTTATTATCGGTCAGCTGAGAATGAGGTAATATTGACTCGAACAATCGGCCACACGTTCACAAAATACTCAGTCATTTCAAACGTCTTGTGATAAGTTGACCATAAAATAATAATAATTGACCATAAAACACAAGATATTAATGAGTTTGTCGTCATTTTTGACTCGGGGCGACGAAGCCATATATCGTTTGTGTTTATCCGTAATCAATGCAGTAATCTTCGTCCATGTCGAATTGTGTCCTACTTAATACTAAGTAGGTCAGTGATCATCAATAGTATCGCGAAGTTCGACGCGGAAACAACGGTGACTCACTCGATCCTACACGAATGAAATCATTTCAGCACATTGGCCTGGCTGACAGAGACCTCGACGGGAATTCCTCAATCGACTTTTCGGTCGAGGATATCTGTTTACCAAGGGAAAGCCATCGGGAGATGGAAGTACGGAGCGAGAAGTAAGTCATAACGTCACCAGCAGTGCGTTATGATAGCGTCATGATTTGCAGGAGGTGTTGCGGGAACTCCGTGGTTTTTCCTGAATGGCGTTGATCTGGCATTGCACCCGTCTCTGAGGCTCAGTCAGCAGCACTGGATCGCAGTACTCACTCAAATGATGTGATTACTCTTGGAACACTGCAATGAAATCTTAATGGTGTTATCATGTATTAATTTGTACGTGTTGTTCTATCATTATAATAACTATAATGTTCACATGATGATATTCAAATGTGATGAAAATACTACCCCTGGTTCTGAGTGCTGCACGAGTAAAAATAATATCCCGGAATTACAAATAGATCAATCATTTTATTCACGAATAATGCACACACACTTAAAAGGTTTGCCTATTATTTTCACAGGGGGTCTTTCCAGTAAGCGAGCAGATATGGACCAAACTCTATGCAGTGAACTCTTACTGTCTATATATACAATATCAAGAGAAATCACTGATTTGTGCCAATCTCATGACGCTTGCCTCGAAAGCAATCTTCTCTTCAAAAGAGGGAGCCGAAACTTCGGATCTGGCAAGATGACCAGTAAATGAAACCATTGAAACCAATAATTTCGCACGACAACGCATAATGACTAATTAATTACCCAAAAATACAATCAGTTCCAAACAGGTACGATGCATCCTTTTTGTCGGACCGCAGCAAATTTTCACCCCGCAGCAAACTGTACTACAATCACGATTGCTAAATCTCGAAATCAAACCCTTAAAACAGTGCAGAGCTTAGGTTCCTTTTTTTTTTTTTTAAATAGCTTTAGAGGGAAGCACCCTGTCTGTAATTGTCTCTCGGACAATAAAACTATTCTGAGCATCAAATTGAGCATAAAATATGCTAGAAACAGTAGCTAGAGTCAGAAGACACATTGCATAAGTAAGTTGATTGACCCACTGGTAAGGCTTCCTGTGATTATTATCCATAAAAAGAAAGGACACAACTTTCCTATACAAAAAAAGAAGAAAACACCTGTGGTATGATGTAACGAAAGCGTTGGAGAATTTCTACTGAAATGTCACCAAAGTAAGTCAACTGGGGCATTTTCATATCAGGGCAACGTGTGAGCAATTTTAGTTTAGCTCCTCGAGAGCAGAGTCGTTTCTGAAAGTCAAGATTTACGCTACAAAACTGATGCATGCATATATAAGAACATGTTTTTGGGCAATACCATGGTTCCAGACACAGTGCACCCAATTAATTAGTCATCGAAGCAAGTGTGGAAACGTGCCATCAATTAAGCATGGCATTCAGCAGTAGGGGGCTGCACATTGATGCATGTGACGAACAACCCAACTTCACCGCCGTCGCTGATGGGATTAAGTGCTGCTGGGGGAAGCAAGGCTTTCCTTCGACCACGCTGCCTTATTAATTCTTACATTATTTTATTTTTTTCGTGGCATTTCGTATCTATTCCGTAGCTCAAGTACCTCAACGTATGCATTGTGGGGGTGTCACTCGAAGGAGAGGTTGAAAGACAGGAATTAGGACGGTGAGGGGGAGGGAAGGGGTGGTTGAATATGGGGTGCAGCCGTGAAGCATACTTATCCACACACACTACGTACACCTTGGGATATACGCGGTGTATGAAAGAGTGTAACTATACACCTTTCACGAACAACACAGTTCCAGCGAGATCAACATCATACTACAGTATTCACCTATGCGTGCATTACGGCGCTCATTGGAAGCACAGATGACACGAATGGCATCTCATTTTATTTGGTTGTGGATTCGAGGAAAGAGTTTCGATTCCTGCCTAATAGTGGGGCATTGAGTGTTGCGTAACAGGTGGCCAGATCAATCAATAATGCATAGCAGGGAAAAGTATAATGATGGAGTATATGGCCATTTGGTCCGAAGATCAATGACAGGATTAATAATAAACTAGATGAAGGGCCAATCGATCCACCGTTCGTCCGTCAGCCGGAGGTTCCATCCACGCTGTAATTAACGCACTGCAGACCGCTAACTCACGACACCAACCCAGAGACCGCCTCTATGTTTGATATCCCAAGAGAACGGGCGCAAACAAATTAAATGCAACACATATTCACCCAAACTGACACTCGCCAGAGTAGAACGCCAGGCCGCCCCGCACATGCGGTGTATTATCTAGCATTGCAAGGGGGCCCTGCACCCCACCCCCTCAAGGTCCTTTATATCCTTCTCCCTTTAATGGCAACATTCTCAGATGGCATGAAAAGATAACTCGTCTGCATCCTCGGTGCTAGTATTGGGGTGTCATACAGCAACTCTTCATTTTGACGCTGAGGCCAGCGGCTCAATTACAACCCTTCCTTCTTGCCTTTGACCTACCATTCGCAATAAGCTCGCAGCTCCGGTCTTCTATAAGCTCATCCTTGTCAGTCAACTGAATGGTTGTAGCTGATAACACCATATAACGCATGGGCGAGATGATAAGATACCAGGCCGCGAAGGGCTTTACGTATGCGTTCTGAAAGGGGAGCAGCAAATTAAAAGCATGATTCGCTCGTCGAAATGAACAGCGTCCGCGTATTTGTGGCTCGTTAGCCGCGGAATGAGGTCTCTTTATGACGAAGCTCAATAATAAAAGCTGCTCTTTTGTTTGGCGCTCGATTCGACAAAGTCCAGATGCTGAAGGCCAATGCCTCCGCGAAGCCATTGGGCATGAGTCTCTGAGAGGGATCGACTGTGTGTGGGTGTATGATTCACAGCAGACGCCGGACACGCTGGCACCACACCAAACATCTCGATGTCAATTAAAAATTGTGACGCTGCACAGATGAAGCGCGATAAGCTGCGTGACTCCTCCAAATAGATAACACCTCCAAAAGAGACAAACGCAAGCATGCATGAGCATTGCTACAGGTGCGTCCCAGGTGGCTACGGCCTCTAATTAGCTAAAAATACTCTCGGCTGTGAGTCGGTGCTATCGCCGCCCAGCAGACCTGGAAGCCTCCTCTCCGTGACATAACCGCGCGGACCAAGCGGAGTGTTGGGTGCGAGTTCTAGCAGAAGCGTTGTCGCACGAACGCGGATGGCAGGCAACAGACTTGGTCGTCACTGCAGCGTTTGATCACAAAGTCACGTGACGTTGCTGGAGTACAAGCGTTGATTTCTTGGTCATGGAGAGCACGTCGACAGCTGTGTTTGGCAGCACCATGCTCCCGAAACAAGTGTCTTGGATGATTTTTGTACTTCTGCAAACACTTAGTGTTGGGACATCGGCCGATTCTACGGCAGTGCAAGGTGAGAGAGTTGCTTCACGAATATCTCGGTCTTTTTGCTTGCCTTTTAATTCATCCTTTTTCTCTGATCCTCGCTTGCTTTTTCCCCCTTATTGCATACACTCATTCATCTAACACGAGATGAACGACTGCAATATGCGCCCGCGGTGCAAGAGTTATGTGATTGATGCAACAATTACAAATGTGTTACTCTCAGCGGCACCTGGGCTCGATTTCCCTGCGCAGGTATATCGCTGCATTGATCTGGTAGAAAGCAAGCACTTAGCGCCCAAATGCGCCATCAAGCAAACACACCCAGGCAGTAAATCAACTCAGCTATCATTTAGTGCAATTGTTCTGTGATGTAATCTAAGTATTGCTTAGTAAATTGCTTTTGCGTTTTTTTCTTTGCCAATGACACACAGTCTGTCGATCATTGTCATTAGCTTTACTGCCACGAAACATGCACTTAGGTCGAAGTTATAGCGAGCTGAACCAAGACCAGATGCCGCGTTCCATTTGTTCTTTAATCCCATCCATCAACTTTGTGGTCTGTAGGTAGCACGTGAAGTCATTCACTGCATCGAATGCCTTACATCCATCCACGCGACTTTCCTTCAATTGCTCGCCCCATACATCGCGATGAGGCTCCGCGATGCTTGCAGTACAAACCTATTACAGAGGCATTATAAACAGATTAATCTCTCATCGGTGTACCTCTCAAGGTTAATATCCAATTGGGAGTTTGTGGTTTAGATACACCGGGTTCTGTTTTGTCCCATACCAAAGTTTTGATAGCTGGTTCGCTGGTAATGTTTAGCGAAAGACACCTTATGCACATGTTGCCGATTGCTGATTGTATCTTTTGTACATGGAGCAAAACTCTCGGTTGCTGTAGAGTGTTCGCTGCCAACTGATTCCGTTATGAGTTTCTGATGTATTCTTCTGTCAGATGAGCGGATAACACTGAGATTGTGTGTTGTATAACTACAGTGAATACTATATGCCAATGCTGCCCTCAAGCATCTTCCTTCCTACATGCAAAGCAATTGCTGCCTGGGATGTTTGTAATCTGGGCAAACGTTCCCCCGCGATAACATAACACGGTGGTATTTTACGGCTCCACCAACTCCACATAATATCCTTCATTTGTTATGTCATTACACTATGGGTAGTTACATAATTTTACCTTGTCTTTGTGCTTTGAGAGCGGAATCAAATCTGCAAATACTGGATGAGATGTTGCTTCAAATAATCTTCCCTTGGAGTAATTTGTAGACCAGCCACAAATGAACCCATGCGCCTCACAATTGTAATAAGACAATAAGTAATTGGCGAAAACCCATAAGAAATGTTCCATTATTCACCAATTCCTCGCCTATAATTAATGCGTGTGTAGCAATCCCCGTCGAAGACCATTACGCCAGGCACCCCCTCCCCCCTCCCGTCTCTTCTCACTCTGGGTGGATACTGGAAGCGGAAAGCAAGCATATTCAGGGCCATTGAAGACGGCAAATGAGTGTGGGATGGCCGTCGACGGAGGAAGACCATCGATGATTGAGTTATTGATAACACAATGGAGGGTCCAGGCTGTCTTTATCTGTTGGGCCTCCTGAGGCTAACACAGGCCACTGCTTGTCCAGCTTCACAGATATTGATCAAGCCATGGTGTACAATTGAATTGGCATGCAATGTCCGAGCCTCCTGATGGACAACGGTCGAGCATCAAGTGTGAGATGCAAGGAGACGTCAACTGAGGCTTTGCGAGACCTCTGAGACTTCATAAAGAAGAAATCACAGCTCTATGCCTCCATGAAAAGTAAATATCTTGTGTTTTATGGACCTTCTGTCCAGTAAGGTCGTGTTTTAGTGGGATGTAAGATTGTGACGGTGCTTGGCTTTGGGCTGCCGCATTCTGGGGTTTTGAGCTCTGCGGCACTTTACTTGCTTTTAGGTCCTGAAATTGGATGACATCTCAAATGTCATTCCTGCTCACCCATTGTGATTACATAAGGATTACTCGGAATTTATGACATCAAATCAGTAATTGCATAATGATGCGAACAAAATATGCCCATTTGAGGAAAGAGTGAGTGAGAGAGAAAGAGAAATATATGACACACTAATTCAACATATTTTTATTTGAAATTACTTTCAAGCAATCCAAAGCATTTCCAATGTGATATAAGTGAACCATTTGGTGCGGACTCTACTCGGTTTGGCTTCGTGTCAATGGTAACCATCTTGGCTCACATTTCTCGGTTCCTTCTCTCTTATTTCCTGTAATAACAGCGCTAATACTTTTAATACCAATGGTCGATGTATCCCCTGTGAGTCTTAATACATAAAGCCAAGAAGATGAAGCCCAATAAGCGTTGGGTCAACAGCGAGGGAGATAAAACATCAATTGGTCGATTCCATCAATCACGTCGCTTGCGGTATCAAAAGCGACAGTTCTTCTAACAAGTTCATTCATTTGTGAAGGGCGTCGGTTGGTCCTCCGCTGCGAGGCAACACATCGTCTTCAGTGAGCAATGTCTTCACAGGAATAGCAACCCGATTGCTCGGAAAGAGAAGAGGGCGCGAGGGGTTCGTTCGGACCCATGATTGCCTGGATCACAGGGGCGAGAGAAGCGGTTGTATTTATGGGACCACGTGATCACCCTAATGTCCAGGAATCTCCATTCAATTTGTTATGGACAACGGATATAGCAACCGAGGCAATCGGAACGCGATCAATTAGAATCCGATTGTTACGAGATGCTGGTGTAAGGAGTTTAATTGAAATCTATTTCTGGTGTAATTTCAGATTCCTCCAGATTCACAACCGCGCTGTTTGATTAATGCAGTCCATGATATAATTGCATATTATGCATTAGTACGTAACCTCTTCATCGAGCAAATATTTTGAAGAACACCATATGTTGCAATACGCACATATTCACAGCAGCACTGTCAACAACGTTGTTGCGACATCACGTGACCGGAAAGGGGGACCAATGGCTTTGCTGATTGCCAGTCACGTGCCGAGTGTGAGAGAGGGGCATGCTGGGGTGTGACCTCAGCTGTCCATGTCGACCTCCATGCCTCGTTGTCCTCCTTCTAAACGCTCTCTGTCTAATGCGGAGGACTCTCCACGACATCTTGATTTTTCGCATTTCAGTCAATGGGATTTATGGCTGAGTCACCAGAGGCTTAGCGAGCTTATCATGAGTCCATACACATGAAGGAAGGGGTTTGTGTTGTTCGCGAAGTCTAGTTCGCATATTGGCTTGATTAATGACGATGAAAAAACCACTCAAAACAAAATAATGCTTGCTCCACGGTGGAAATGTCAAATTGAGTAGCCATTGCTCTAATAAGCAAGATGCCTGACGGTTAATCCGCGAACATCCTTTGATCGCATCACCTTTTGCAGGTCGAGGACAAGACTAGCTGATCTGAATGAGACAGCTCCAGATAAGAGCTCTTTTTTTTCTCCGGGTCTTATCCCCCCAATCCTGTCATCCCGTAGGATCAGACCTCACGGAGAATTGTCCTCGAAGGCCCAGTCTCCATTCAGGAATTAGGCTCCGCAATACGGTTGGCATTAATGTTGGACGATTGTGCTGCTGCTCTCAGCAGCGCATTAAATCGAGAGGGTTTCGTCACTGAGGTCACCTGTCAATCACATTACGGGTCAACAACACATCTGTTCAAATCATGTATATTTCAAGCCCCCACTCCCTCTCTCTCTTAATTGTGGAAGCATCACGATTACAGTAATTGCAGTGCTGACCTCAATGACCTCCACGTCTTTGACCTCTGCGTGAATTGTTCTACGACACCGTGTGTGACTTCTGTGTAGACAAGAGGAGGGGGCAATATTGAACTGTCGGAGCTGGTGAATTTCGCCATACATCAGGCATTGCCACCGTGTCATGCTGTGATTCCCGCGATGCTTTGCACCCGCGGACGCCGAGATAGGGGCTCAGCCCCAAACACACACATATTGCATTGCATCATGGGATTCGTTGTGACTTTGCCATAATTTGATTGCTCAAAATATATTACGTAATGGTTGTAATTCATTAATCAGTTAATACTGATTTATAAGTATGTGCATTCTTACCTAGATATTCTGACAAATTATGATCACGGGTTATGTGTAACAATGGCAGAAGAAGAAAAATCTGATATCAAATAATATCGCGAAATATAAAGAAAGAACATCTGTCTCGGGAAAATAAGCAGCAGCGATACGTCTTCTCGTTCCATTTCTGTAGAAATAGCGATTCAGTCAAACGAGTCATTCTTTATTTCATCCCGAGCCATCTTGCATTATGACGTCAGGAACTTACATATATTATTGCTGTATCACACAATATCAGTGAAAGAACATCAAAAGAATGAATTTACAGAGCAACCACACGCTCAAGCAGCAAATAAATGATCTCTCAACAGACACCGCAAGCGGCCATGTTTATTTCTCTCCCGAAACCCAATCCGGGAAGCGGTGAGAGAGCGGGGCAATCCTGGAATAGAAACCACCAACAAACAGAAACCAAAACAACTACACCCCACCTTGGATCTCTCCGAGGAGCGTGTGTTGTACAGGTGTCTTTTGTGCTCAGTGGGGCGGGCCAGAAATAGATGACGGATGGGTCGACAAGGGAACCATTCATTTTGCAGATATAGTTTGGGTTTATGGTTTGCATTTCTTGATCATCATAGCTTGTCCCTGTCATCGTGTTGTGTGTGTAGCCATGTGTTTGACGGGGTGTAGGGAGGGTGGAGGGATCTCCGTGGATCCTCAACCTTTGCTCCGGTGGAGAATTCCTGGTATCAATGCTTCTATGGGTGATATAAGTAGAGCCCGGCTGTTGCAGACTACTATAGAGAGGGGGGAAATGGGGGCAAACGCCTCATTATTTTGCCGTTATACTGACCCAGTGTGTTCAATATAACCTCATCAAGCAGTTGTAACAACATTGACCCAATTGCTCGAAATAATTGTTCAATTGAGTTGGTAAACACAGCGCCTTAGCATGGTCTCTCCTATGATTGCATGCGAATAGAACACTGTCAATATTGACTTGTCAAGGAGGCTGCTAGCCGGGTCCCTCGGGCGAGTAGATGAATCACTGGAACAACGACACTCCGAGCCCTGGATTTCCGGAGGGTATCAACTCAGAATCCGCGATATATTAATCGTCTCTTCAGTGCTCCAATAAGTAATTATAACGCGGAAGTCTTCAAATGGAATATCGATGAGCAATCGGTTCACTTTTCATACATTATTAGTTAATAACAGTTATTACGCAATGTTTTCGTCGTGTACAAGAGGGGATTTTTGTTCCAATCATACGCCGGGCGGTTTCAATGCGCCCCTGGGACTTCTTTGAAACCACAACCCTGGTGTTTCCTGACCTGCAGATAGCCCTTAAAAGGCAACTAACGCAGCGTGCATGATCTCGAACGAACACCCGCGAAATGGACGGAGTTGCGTCAGCATGTAAATGGCTGCGGACGACGTCATCTGGAGAACACCTTGGAGCTGCAAGGGTTGGCCATTTGGATCAACTTAACACGACTTGGATTACTTGATCACACAGAATGGCTTTTCCAACGCATGCATCAAGTAGTACAGTCACCCCTGTGAGTCACGAAGCAGAGGTCCCAAGCTTCCTAGAACCATCCACTTGGCCATCTCAACTGAGAAATACTAACAGCCAAGGGACTAAGAGAAGAGCATCAGTCAACAGAACCGCCCTTCGAATCACTTCAGCAAAAAGCCTCGGCTGATGCAAATCACACAAGAGGGTATAGGGTTACTTAACCCCCGAACTCAGGCAAAACATCAGCATTCTACACAACGACCGGACTTGAGAACGCACTTCGCTCGTATTATGAGAAACTCTGCTGACGTCACACGTATCCGACTTGAAATATGCATTGAGGTAAATATATGCAATAATGAACACTTTGAGATGTTAAGACAGTCAATCAACAACCCTGTTCAATCAGCTGTAATGTTTGACATAGTTGATTTGAAGTGTGTGTTTACCAATCCATGGGAAGTCTATCAATTGAAGCTGTAGGAATGTATGTGGTTGGAAAGATCGTTCATCTCATCCCCATTGAAATTGACGCAATCGTAAAGGGAAGAGGGAAATGACAGCGAAACACTGAATCTTCGTTCACAGTCCGTTATTCCCTGCCTCTTCCCTCCCCACCCCCTCCCCATATATCCCGGACATATTTGTCATAATCACTTCACAAAAGAAGCACAACTGATCGCAATCTGGAATGAATCTCGGGGCGAAGTGTAGAGGTCGTCTTTGCTGTCATTTCTTCCGCGGCCGCTGTGACAGCTGAATGCCGTTTACTTAATTGGAATCAGATTAAATCGATACGCGTATATGACATGGAATTCTACAACCCTCCCCTCGCCGTTCATCTCAGCCTCAAGCTCTTCCATTATTCGCTAGCTTATAGCCTCACCATTAACCCTGTAACTTCACAATCAACTTATGTAACATTGTTTATATTACACAGTGATAAAAATATGAATGTAGACTGCGCATTGCATACCGGAAGGCACTTATCTATATCCCAAACCCGACCACCCCTCCAACGCAGCGGCCATCTCATCAATAAGGGAACTGCTAATATGGCGATGTGTTGTGCAACTGCAGTACGGAGGGCTTCTGACCTTTCATCTGCATTATTAAAAAGCGCAGTTACCGTACAACACTCTGGTCGTAATCATAAATCGCTCAATAGCGGATAAATTATTGGGCTTCATGCTGAAAACCATGCTTCATCTTGGCTCGTCATCCAGGGCATTGCAACGAGACCGTCGACCTCCTCGCCCAGCCGACCCTCACAAGAAGTCTCGTCAGCTACGCGGATTCACAGCAAGGCAAACCTCTCTACTGTTGGTTTCGCTTCCAAGCCGACGTCAATCAAACTGTTCAGGTTGACGTCAAGTACGTCAAGGCTGGGCGCTATGACGACTCAGCAAAAATGTTGGTGGTGTGAAGTTCGTGTTTTGCATGTGAATGATCTTCCTTTGTGTGTGTCAGGTGCGAGCAAGGCTACCTGAGGATCTCAGACAAGGAAGTCTGCAGCACGGACCCCGAGTGGCTGCCACCGACCACGCTGTGTGGCCGGTACGAGAAAGGTGAAGTCAGAGTGAAGAGGTACACCCAGGGTCCTTCAGCCTTCGTCGAGTTCAAGGTTGATGAAGCTGAAGGAGACGGTGGCTATGAATTCGACGTGACGTTTATGGATAAAGGTATGCTTAATCATAATCCAATGTTTTATTTACAACAACAACAACAAACTTTTGAATGTCGGTTGTTTGGTTAGTAATTTTTTATTATAAAATCATCCGACAGAGAGAGTTTTCCTTGTTTTCCTACGTAGCGCCACTCGCAGCATGAGTTTCTCTCTCTCTCTCTTACTCCCGTCATTTTTCACGTGCTTCTCTTGTGTTTCCTGGTCTTGTATTCACCTGACAAATCCTCCCATATTCATAAGCCAGCGAACACAAAAGGCTTTTGTACGATGAGCGCAAACAAGCATTGAGCGTAGCCTGATCAGCATGAATTCTGCATCAATCTTCAAGGATGTCGCTCCTCCTGCCCCCCCCCCTCTCTGCACCTGAAGCCCTCTCTTTAAAAACTCTCTTCCTCCTCTTCATGCATGCTAGACTCAGAGACAACATCTCCAGGTGAGTAGCTCTCTGCTGCATGCATTGTGACGACAGTTCAAGTAGGTAACAAAACAACGACCCTGCTTCAACCAAACCCTAACACTCCATTAGAACTTATATATTAACATCCTCCTCATCATCCTCCTTCGTTTCCCGTGTCTAGATATACCTGTGTGACCGATAAGACTCTTTCTAGTAGTATTATCATTATTATCATTATTATACAAATAGTGTATTATATGTGTGAATTGGGGAATGGCGATGCAAGACCTTGTGCAATGAGCAACCATTTGGACGGAATTTCTGTGTGGCAAAATTCCATCCTCTGACCTCACCTTTGAAATCACCTGGCTTCGTGATGATCGGGTTTAATCGCTGAGCATCAAATTATTGAGATGCATGTAGCATGCAACTGAAGGAATGTATCCGTGTCTGAAATGTGTCTTCGCTTTAAAAAAAAATGCATGATAAGTGAAAATCAGCTGTATCACTGGAATAAATTAAGTCTTTTTTGTGATCAGATATTCACCAACCATATTGAGTGTATTGATTATTATGTATTTTGTATTAAATTTATATTTAAAATTAATCAATTTCAACCAATAGTATTTCTTGTTCTTTTCCTTGTCATTTCTTCTTTCAAACAGAGTCTGATGACAATCTTCCCTACGGTCATCTGAACAGACACGATGGCCTGATCCGCAACACAAGTGAGTACAATTATTTATTCAGTAGCAAGAGAACAACAGACAGTCCACCGCATAACGTACTCGATCAGCGCCCTTGTGCTCCTCGTTTATAGCATCGCTGTTATCGTATATTTAAGCACTCTCCTTTCCAGAATGTGATTGGCTGATTCCTGTAAACCGTTGCGTTTCCGGTCAGTGTCACGTGGTGTCCCCGCTATATCCGGGAATCTACCCAATGAACACCAGGTGTCGCTACCTGTTCACTAATTTTGACGAAGACCGGATTGAACTGGTGTTTGCTGGAAATAGATTCTCAGGAAAATTCGATTTGAAAAGAGAGTAAGTTCCTTCTAATGTTGTCATTTGTGCTCCTTCATCCTTGTGTTTCTCTTTCTCTCCATATATCCTGAAATGTGTGCTCTTGTAATTTTGTTTTGTTTTTGTCAGTCATGAGTGTTTGGAGGATTACATTGAGATACACGACGGAACATCTTCCGTGGATCCTCTTTTGGGAAGATGGTGCGGTCAAGAGGGCGCCCACATCATCAGCTCTGGATCCTCTCTCCTCCTTATCTTCCAGACAGGCCCTGGGGGACCTCCCTGGGACTACAGTGGCTTCGACATCGTATACCACGACCGCTGGAAGAGTAAGTATCGATAGATATCCATTGTCACACCCGAAAAGACGTGGAGCAATTGTGATACTATGCTATATATAGCATATAGACTTGAAATAGCTTTAGTCGGAGCACGTCCCTAACTCTGAAAAAAAACATAGATCTCCATTGCTACCCAAGCTGCTATCAGCGAAAGCTCTTACGTTCATTGCACAGTTGTTGATCTCGTTGCATAATTCCATTTCAGATGAACATGAGGGTGGGCAAAGGGTGGCTGGCACCCTGTGCGATTGGGAGTTCGACTCTTCCAGACTGATGCGTCGTGATATTCAGAGAGAGTTCCACAGTCCTGACCATCGCCTGCCTCCTGGAACCGTCTGCTCGTTTGACTTCTACGGCCAATACAATGAAGTTATTGAAATCAGCCTTGGAGTCTACGGAACAGAGTAAGTGTCCATTTCGTCAGAACATCTTTATGGTCGATTATACACTTATTTCAGTGAGACATGCAGCGAAAAGATTGACGTGTACGACGGTGAGAAGCACTTGGCAACCGTTTGTCCATCTCAACACAAGAAACCGACGAAGCAGACGTTTGAGTATATGACCAGTGGACCGGACGCTCGAGTGACCGTTACATCCGCCAATGGACAAATCTCAGACGCTGATCCTACCTGGGTTTATTACACCTTTGTGGAGACCGACTACACCGGTACCCCACCCACCTCCACCCCTGCCTCCAGACGACGAGGTGAGAAGGTTAAAAGAAAAAGGATAAACATAAAATGATCTAATCACAGGTGCAGGTTATAAACAGGTGGGAGGTGAGTCTGCCGAGGTGCGAGAAGGCAGCGGTGGTCAGCCTCGAACGACCTCAATTGCGTTGATATCCTGGTTCACCATTTTAACATTAAGCGTTGTGATATGCTGATGAGGTTTTTTTATTCGTGTTTTGACATATTTTATCCCCTTACACACATTCGCATGAATTGACGAGACAATTATGCAAATGATTTACTTTTCTTTTTTTTGTTCTTCTTTTTTTTTTAAATCATTATTCTCATAACTATTTTCTATTTGCTCAACAAATTGTATTTGTACTTGTAATCATCTCCTCCTTTCGTGTGCTATTATCCATCTATTATCTGTTAATTCTTCCTATGCTAAGCCTCTTGGCATTCATCTTTGATAATATGCATGAATATTTAAACTGTACATGGCATCACACTTGATAAAGCACCAGGCACTGTCAATGGGCAAGCATGCATTTGGTGTTTGTAAAAGTTAATACGATTCTGCTGACAATAACAGCAATGGAAATTTTGCACCTATTATAATATTGCTGAAAATAACAGCAATGGAAATTTTACACCTACGTTGTTGTATTATAATATTGCTGAAAATAACAGCAATGGAAATTTTACACCTACATTGTATTATAATATTGCTGAAAATAACAGCAATGGAAATTTTACACCTACATTGTATTATAATATTGCTTAAAATACTTCTAATTGTACCGCTGACAATTACAATGCCATCGTGGCTTCCTTTTTCCCTGAAAATTCAAAATATTTGCCTCTGGAATTATTGTCTGTCAAAATCTTGCTATTTTAATACTTTGTAAAGTTTTTGTTATTGTTTTCTTCTACTTTTTAAGAACACAACTGATAAAGAAAAAGTTGTTTTATACATAGATGTTTATTGAACCATGTTAATGTGGTTCGCATTTTCATGAAATAATAAATACGCGTTGTGAAACCATGGTTTGTTGAGTTTTTTTGGTCATTTTCTATTTCAATGTCGTCAGCTGCCGAGTCCAAATAGAGTGGTGACCAGCCATCTCTGAAATCGGCATGTAGGTGTAAAGTTTGTATACCAAACAAACAAGCTTTCCTTAAAACAAAAATGCTGTAACGGTTTTGTGAACCAATTACTAAGGTCACGGCAGAATTTCCATAAATTCCGATAAGATTGAAACGTTTGACTGTCAGGCGGATGCATGAGGATGAAACTGTAATCTGCCATCAATGACCTAGTTATTGTGCTTCTGAGGGGTCTGTAAGGATTCCCAGAGACCCTGGATTATGCATCAGTGCGCAATGAGAAATACATTGCCATGGCAACAATCCCATACAGTGCAAAGTATCCATGCCATAACATTATGACTGGAAGAGTCTTAATGTTATGGCATGAATGCTTTGAGAAGTGGTCTCTTGTCATTCCAATGATTTGGATGCAGAGCTGCTGCTGGCTGGAATCCAGATCATAACGTTCTTCCCGTGCATTCGGTTTTTTTGTATAAATAAAACACGTGAAAATTATGGACTTGGACTTATATATTCATTGGTACATGCATACGCATTCGATTCCCAGAGTACAATACTAAATGCGTGAAAGTTCAAATACTCACGTGTTGTTATTATACGAACACACCTCCCAGAAGTAGCGGCACCAGTAATGTGCTTAATCATAATGCTAAAAAAAAAGGCCATTTGTTGTACGTGTTGCATACGTGCAGCCATACGGTCATATAGCGACAACATGAATTCCAGGAAACTATTCATCATAACGTCCTTTTATGTCCAAGGCTTTTTAGGTTGTTTTAGCAGACCTTATATTATGCAAATAAAAAGAGAGGTGAGTGGTTACATATTTCGGTTTTATTTGTACATTTTGAAGAAATTAAAGCAAAACGCAGATTATTCATCAATGGAAGCAAACAAGAAAGTGATTATAATAAGAAACGAACTCAATCCGAAGGCAACTTATGGACGAATTACACGCAGAACTGAGTGTGGAGACATTGGCCAACCGTAAATCCAAAGATTGAACTACCCAATCAGCGCATCGGATTTAAATCAGTAAATTCAAATCCAGCGAATCAGGAGATGGTCGTGAAGACAGCCAATAGGCACTCGTCCGGGAGTGAGCAAATGAACAAGTCAAACATATCATTCAATAATCAAGTGCGTTATATACCAGTTACCGGTTATTCAACTCGTTTCAAATAGCTTGCCTTTAATGTCTGAGCTTTTGTGTCGTGACGTCAACTCACTGGCAATATGTCAATGACATAGACGCGCGTACACAGCAGAACATGTTTGACTCAAAAAATGGTATTGGTTTAGATTTTAATTTCACATAATCGGTTAAACACACAAAGAGATAAACTGATTTTTTGATTTATAAAGATTTGCATGGTGAGCAATAATAATAAATAAAAGTTTGCATAATAAAGAGATTAAAAATAAGAACAATGGAATAGCATCAACCTATATTATAGAAGAGGAAGCGCATAGTAACGGTGGAAAATAGATAAGCACCGAAAGATAAAAAATAAAAAAATGTTACATATCTCTCCTCCTTTTATGCTGATTCATCCGTCACGTGGAAGACAGTTTGGGTTGAAATCATAAGGTAATACTACGAACTATCAGGAATTGTAAGCTGAGTTATTGAGTCTTCTGTCAGGAATCGGGATAAGCATCTGACAGTTAAACTCGCTTTGATTCAGCCGATCGATTTACACAGCGTGGAGTTGAATGATTCACTTGGCGCTTTTAACTTCGAATGGTGCGGTAATCATAAATTGATGAAGCCCTTAATGGTGTGTTAATGTTTGTGGGAGGCGGACTAACCCGGCTAAGTGGCGGTTGCGTCATCCGGCAATTATACAATATGCGAGGTCACTCCTAACTGGTATAGAACAACGCTAATAATCTATGATTCTGCTTATTATAAGCTAATAGAAACAGGTATAAAAAAAGGAAATGTGAGGTTATTTACAAATGCAGATAACACATCATTCAAGTGAGAGGATTTAGCGAGTATTTGCACAAAATGATGATGAATTGGTGGAGAAGTGGCAATGTCATGTTCGCTGTCGATTTCGGTGTTTCTTGTGTCGCTTCCATCTCTTCCTGTCCCGTTTGTACCTGTCGTCAGGGCGGGCGCGGTACGAGGGCTGCTCCTGCTTGTTCTTTCGCTTGTCTTGATGTTTTGGTGAGCGTTCTTTTTGCTTCTTTCTTCGTTTTTTCTTGTCGGCTTTTGATAGCGACGCCGTGGCTTCCGGTGTTGTTGCTGCTGTCGCTCTTTGGTTGTTCGAATCAGTTGTTGTTGTTTTTGACGTTGTTGTTGTTGTTGATTTTTGCTTGTGTATAAGGTCTTCGTCACTCCTCCTGGATGACACCGATACCACGGTTATGATGGAGTCGTCCAGCTCTTCGCCACCGAGCTCAACGACTTCGGGTTGGACAGTGAGTACTTCAGGGGTTGGAGGAGGCGGGGTGGGCAAGGGGAAAAGCAGATCGAACTCCTGGTAGAGGGCTTCCAGGTCGGTGTCATTCATGTACCACTGATCAAAGTCAGCATAGTGCATAAACGGATACTGTTGGTGGGGAACTTCAGTCACTGATTCAGTGGTCACAACTAGTTCGACGGTTGTGTTCAGCTGTTGAGTTGTCTCCTCCGTGGTGGACATAGTGGTTTCGTGGGCTACTGAAAGCATGGAATGAGCAATGAGCAATTGGTTTATAATCAGGAGAGATAAGGGCTTTTTCTGGGAGTGGGTAAATGCTCACTGGTTGTCATGGCAGTAGTCCGAGCGATTGCAGCTGCTTTCTGGGCCTTGGCAGCTGCCAGCCGCATCATATCTTCTGGGTTTGTTCCTTCTTTGCCTACGGTCAGAAATACACCAGCGGTTGTTACTCGAGAAATGTCGTGAAATAACTAAAAACTGAGCATATAAATTAGATAATAAGAAGGAAATAATAATTGAGATAAATCACCCAGATATATGGTGTCAACACTGAGAACGAAATAAAACCAAAAGCCATGCCAACTCTGCAACCAACACCACATCCTTAAAGGCCTATTAGGGGTGAAAAGAATAGATGAATATTAAACGGGGGTATACATACTGGGAGGCTGGCTAGATGCTGAGCAAAGCGTTTAGAGCGCTCAACAACGAAATCAAAGACTATTTGAGAATCTGAAAACACGAAAATGCACAATGAATAACACAAAGAAAATGAACAGAAATCGGTTGGTCATCAAAATATTATTCATATTACGTTTAATTCATTTAATTTATTCATTTGTATATAAGTAGCAAAGCTAGGTTAGCGTGGATATATAGCGAATACGCGAAGAAGTTGTGCAGGGTGTTTGCGAAAGAAATGATTTCTTAGCGTCATTTTCATACTTCATTCCGTTCGGGAAAATTGGGATCCCAAAGCATGGCACCAATGTGTGTCCCCAACCCCTCCATTTTGAATCGGCAAAAGATGATCAAAGGGTACCGCCACCTTTTATCTTACCTACGCTACGTGTGTTGCGTTCTTCTTCAATTTCTTCTTCTTCCTCTTCGAAAAAGCCAACAGGAGCTGTGACTGTGAAGCATAACATTTTGAGATGGAGGTGCAATTGCCTTCACAACATTTTCGTTGCGTTCAACCAGCAGCACACGCGATATACATCTTTGCATGGCACGGAGGGGGGAGGGGTGCTGTCTGAATAATGAATGTGTGAGATAATTAAGACCGCGTGGGGGTCCTCTTTTTCTCCTCTTTTTTTTGTTGGAGCGGAGCGTCAATAATTGACTGGTATTGGACGTGATATCGTCAGATGAGCTAGCTCCACGATCAATGCGCTACGCACTACTTTTAGCCGTCTTCAATTCGCACTCGAGAGTCCCCCGCAAAAAGGGAGAGCGGGAAGCGCCTAACAGATGACGCCATGGCGTGTATAGGAACCGCGAGATTCCGAGGCACATGTTGGGTTGACAGGCGCTCTTCGCCGAAATTGGGCCAACTATACGACCTCTCCCCTCCCCTCTCCCTTCCTGAATACCGCAGCAGACGCCCTCTTGTTGAGTTATGTTTGTATACGGTGGAGAAACGTCCCAACACGGGTAGGATGGGCGCGGGAGGGAGGAAGATAAGGCGCGGTGCGGGGCGGCAAGCATCAAGGGCACCGTAGGCGATCAATAGGCAAAGGGGTGCGAGCTACATCTTTCGACTGGGGAGGGGGCGGGGCGTGCCGATAAAGGCCCAGTCAGGATTACGGCTAAAAATAGATTCAGTTGTACTCTCAGTTGACTGACTGCCAAACCTGTGAAAAAAGGGGCGCGCTGGCATCCCGTATACCGACGCCGTCTTTTGATGTTGTTTTTAGAACAAAAAAAGATCAGCTGATTCCAGTCACGTTAGATTGGCAGGGAAGAGGGGGTGGGGGCACTTGGGGTGTTACAATTTCTGTCTTAAAGAGATTGATTAGCCACGGCGCTATGTCGAAACGCGGCGTTTGGTGAACCCACGATTCTGGCCCCGGGGGCGCAGTAAAATGGAGGGTTGGGTGAGGGGAGATGCTCCTGGTTTCTAGGGTTCAGTCATACGTCACACCCTCAAGGATCAGCTGTACGCAGCACAAAGGAAACATCACTAACGAACGCTTTCATTACTCAACGCTGCGAAACTTATTTAGCGGAATTACACGAAATGCCATTCAGGCTGATTATCTCAGATTCAGCAAATGCCAATTGCACCTGGTCATAATTACTTCACAAAAAGGGGGTCGGGATCAGCCATCAAGGTGTCATCTATGAACGCATACATCTATGGAATGATGGTATTAATATGCAATGCCATTAGACTTCCTTTGTTCCCCATAGGGCAGCAGCAACAGTCAAGTGAGTATATATGATGCATATACATGTAGCCCTGCATTTCGTTTCCATAATATCCCCGCTTAGTGCCCGCACACTGGGGTTGTGTAGACTAATTACAAACAGCGTCCTCGTAGAGCCACAGCGAGGCAGATAACATGAATTCGCCCTGTGGTACAGTAAGAGCGCTTCTTATGATTCAGCTTGTGGCTTGCTTTTCATGAAAGGGGGAGGGGGTGGGGAATGGTATAGGGATGTACACGGCCCACTGGAATAGCGAGGGGGTCCCAACGGACTATATAGCCTTGAGGGTTGGGCGTATACGAGGGGTAGACAAAGCCGGGAGTTATGGTCAGGACGAAAGTGTTCACCACGCCCTTCTGTGCGTGAATTTATGCTTATCGAACTCTGCACTGTTGGCATTGTTGAGCTTGCATAACAAGTGGAACCGATTGACAACATGGTGATTGCATATATGGTGCCAGGCTGCGCGCACTGCCCACTCGGAGTCAACATGTTCTTTTTTAGATACACAATCCATTCACATTTGCGCTGTTTCCGGTGGTTCTACTGGAGTTCAAAGCGCAATTTAAACACAACAGAATAAACCACGAAATAATGTCGATTTCCGATGACCTACAAAGAATAGAAAATCTCCAGGCTAATTAAGGAACTGCTAGTTCCCTGAATTCAAGTAGCGATCGTCTGGCTTCCATAACTTGGACAAAATCGAAGATATACATCGATCCTTAAGGAGAAAATGTCACTAGTATATACCTTACACAAAGCCCACTCCCCGGGTCAAATCCTACGCGTCATTTTCCAGCAATGTTAAGAATATGAGAATATTGCTCGGGAATGAGGATAGCGGCATCGATTCTGTTGCTAAAAAAACTCGGAACATTGATGAGGCAAATATGAATCGAAGGAGGATTAATGATTTCTCGTTGTGTTGTGCTGATAGTATTGGTTTCTGATCAATGTTTCATCATTTACGAGAGAGGGAACGCCCTTGAAAGATTTGCCAGGATGAGGAGGGGGAAGGGGGGGGACCTCAAAACTACCGATAATTGAAGCATCTCCGGAACGCCGGAGCAAAATCGATGCCTCAAGGGGAACGGCCCCTCGAATGTCCACGATAAGATCAACCAAACATGACAGCCGGATCGCTATATGAAGCTGCTTACGTCACGTATTGCTGACGTCATCTTGTCTTTATCAGAGCGCAATTAATGATAAGCCCTCGCGTACAGGAGCCGCCAGCGCTCAGGAATAGCGTCAATAAACCAATTACTTGTTTGATCAGAATTCGGGTTGGGGCAGCAGACTGTTGCTGCTCTGTGGGCAATCATCACAGGGGTGAGCCGTGCGTCCAAGTACACTCGCAGCAAGATTGCAAAACATCGGCAGTCCCCATGGGCTTCGTGGGGTAACCTCATCGGCCATATGTTGCACGGGACCCATATCTCTCTTTCTCCTCCTCCTCCTCCTTTCCCTCTCCTATTGCTACCTTGCTTCCATTGTGGGCCGCGAATATTGCCCAGTCTGTTTTGGGTTGCAGGGTTATTTCCGGGACAACGATGTGACCTCCGCCGCACTCGCGTATTCAGGATCTGTGTCATGCAAACTGCGTCGGTCGCCGTTTGAATAAACGAGAAGGATGCTGGTAAGCATTGCACCGCAGTCGTCATATTGTGTAATCACGCTGATCCTACTCCTGTTTCTTCTGTCTCGTATTTTCCCGTGCCTCGATATCATTAAAACCTTATGGACACATGCGGTGTATTGCCTCAAACACACAAGAAATTATAACTATTGATAATAGACTTCAGGGCTATTGCCCCGATGACCTGCGTCGAGACGAGGAGGCGGGCAGCGTCGCCCACGTCAGCAGATAAACTTGTTTGTCAGCCTCATCGTGTCCAAGACGTACGAGTCGCCTAGATAGGAAACAAGGCGCCGGCATTGTTGATCAAATAATTATGCACATTTCGAGAAATTGTGCGATGTCATCTGACCGATGTCTAAAATTCTAAACACACGGATTGCGTTTCTATTCCTGTCATGGAATGAATAATTCAATATTGATCAAAGCAATCACGAAGACATCGCTCATGATCAGCTCAGTGTCCAATGCTGTAATGGATTTGCTTTGTTTGCTCTGTTTGTTTGTTTGTTTATCGTTGTAGATGCATACACTATTTGATGGCTGTCATTAATGAACTAATCGATATTTAAATTTTTTACTTGTCCAATGAAATCTAGATTCGGGCTGAATTCAGCTGAATTAATGGTAGATCTTTATCTCGCTCATATTGCCACATATATTAGACTGTGCTATATTGGAAATTGCAATAAGCATGGCGCCATTTTGCAGAACGGTGAAGTGTGTTGGAATTTACGAGGATGATTGGGGGGTAGGGGTGTGTACTCCACAGGTGCGGAGCAAAAGCCAATCAATATAACATGACGATTTTACGACAACGCTACAGGGCAATGCAACAGAAAACCAACATTGAAATCTGGCGTATTCGAATGATGACGATGACTCGTGAATAGAGACTACGGCCGTCTTCTGTGGCGCCGTCGGCACCGAATGTAGCTTCAATATTGACTGCAGTTGGAATAATATTGATTCCGAATAAATTAGCTCATCAGTCTATTTTTGTTATGCGCCCCAGGTGAAATCGGTGCCTCTGTAGGTGCGCATGTGATGCACGCTTACTTTTTTTTATACGTAATATGGATGGAGACGGATGCTTGTATGAGCGGAGCCGCTATAACGTGAATCTGTGGGAATTAGGAGGGCATAGTCGCGAGTGTGTTTTTGTCGTGGTTGTTATGATGTGCGTCGTGATCAATGACTTCTATTAAATCCTTGCAACCTCCAAAGCCTAGCAATTTTCATGTATTACATAACAGAAGGACAATTTGCATTGAGACCTGCTTCTCATTCCGGATAACGGATGATGGCGTATCTGGCCTCACACGTGCAAGTTATGTTGCATAATAGGAAATGAATCAAACGCTGTGCACATCTAATAAACACACACACACACACACTTCTACGGGATGCAAATGAACATGAATCATGGTACACATAGATGCTGTCAAAAGCGTGTTCTTCTCACCTATAGATGTGTAGATGATGACGATGACCACAGCGAGGAGTAGCGCCACTCCGGTGGTGATGAAGATGATGTTGAGGATGCGCTTGAGGATCGGGTTGCTCACCTCTTGGTCTTGGTTGATTTTCTTCAGTTTCAGTTGCCCTTCAGCCGACCGAAGTCGATTGTCTTGAAGAAACAGACGGATTTTCCTGAAGATAGCGATCTCCCTAATGGCTTTAGTTTTACTCCTTTTGGGTTTTTCTTCCGCTTCCTCGGCGTCTTCTGGTGGAGGGATGACTTGGATGGTGGTGCGCGGTTCTAGCTCGATGGTCGTGAAGTTCGACGGATAGGACGACGTCGGTTGTTGCGCCGACACAGCCGCTCCAGATGCCTTCGAGGTCGACATTTCCTCGGCATAGGCGGCAGCGGCACGTCGCTCTTCTGCAGTTTCGTATTCCCCGGGTTCGACTCCTACTGTAACGAAGCGGTTCTGATAAAACACGACTTTCGGCAGCGCTGGCCGATATGTGCGAAGCGGCTGTGGAGGATGAGGCGACTGCTGCCGACGCTGCTGCCCCCTGTCGAGTGAACCGCTTTGAGTTCCATCGCTGCCACCAGGGGTCTCTCCGTGTCGGGGCTTCCTTGAATCAATCGACTGCGGTCGTTCGCTGTTTTGTGGGTCCTCAAAAGCGGGGTTCACAAACGATGGTCCCGGTCCCCCTGCCAGCCGCTGGGCAACCGGATCCGGACGCCTGTAATCCCAGGAACTCGTCTGCATTTCCCTAATTTGTACGTGGCGTCCCACTAAATACACCAACACCTACTAAATCAAAAGCGAGGTTTTAACTTATATACACCCATGACAAGCACCCGCATTTCGTAAGATATGCAGCCTGCATACCTCTCTGGTTTTTACTGCACTGCAATACGTGAGTATCCATACATATTATATCCATCAGGTGCGCGCATGGCGGTGGAACGAATCGCGCAATTTCATATACAGCCTCGTGATAATATGTGCCACTTGCACATATAGGGACCCCCGCTTCACTGATCTTACATTCCCCCCTGGCAGACAACTTCTTGTGCTAAAAGACACAGACATGAAACATTCATAATCCGAGATGGAATCTTCGTCTCCCTTCGGAGGAAACGCTGCACACCTTGTTCAGGGCACATGAACACTTAATATTAATTGCAGCACAAAATAGCGATTTATCTTTCCTCTCTCTGGTGATGTACCTTTAGTATTATCATAAACATAATGGACGTTCAATGTTATACATGCACAGACCAGAGATAACCTTCGCCGTGGATTATCGATGTTTGTTTACAACATTTGAAAGGTGCATTGAGCAAGGTACGGGTGGCTGGATTGTTTCGTTCACACCACCATTTTCACAAGTGCGTTATGATTGTGTTGGTTGAGTGCGTTATGAGTGCATATGATGCAATGCTTTGTATGCAGGTCATAATAACTGAACTATAGGTAAGCCTTTCATGTGTGTGCCGCCAGTATGGGTCAAAGGTTGACCGTTATTTTTTTTGCTTATTGTATCAAAGTGCACTTCAGCATTTCAATTGTGGTCATCTATTGATGACCAGCATGCACCAATATTATAGTGACTAGCTTAGTACTGACCGAAACAGTCTTCGGTCCTAAAGAGTACTAGAGTAGAGTAACTCTACCAAGCTCCCACCATAGATGAGATCTGTGCTGGCCGGAACCCCTGATCGGGTGCTAGTATTAGGCCTACACATTTTGGTCCTATATGTTACTGTATGGTCGGGTTGAGTTGCCGTGCTGTCTGACACAGTGTACTTTGTATTTCGGTTACATAATTTCGAGGGATTTTACTGTGAATTTCCCTCCAGTTCGAATTACAATGCCGCAGTTTTATCACTGTTATGCAATATAGGTGTTGTTCCCTAGGTTAAAGCAATGTGCTTAATAAAGGTAGGGGGTTTTTGCCAGTGGGGAAGTTTGTTCGACCAGGCAGGCGTACGTGTGCACTAAAAAAGGCACGCAACCGTCCAAGTAACCAGTCCTTATCGCTGCTAAAAAGAAGCCCTGGGGCTGGCAGAGAGTTTCACTGGTCTCCGGCGCTACTGAAAAGAAGCACCGACACACACTGATGAAAAATCACCCCTATTTTGGTACATTTCACTCGATTTCACATGACGTCACTCGGAATTCCCAAAATGGCTCACAAGGCGAGGCGAGTGAAAATGAATTCAGAGTATTTACTGAATACGACCAGTTGAACCTTATGTCATTGAAATTAAGTTTATCTTAATCATAGCTAAAATACTCGTGGATCTAACTTATTATTCAAATAACCCTTAACCTGAAGAAATCACATTGAAACGCCTAGCTGAAATGCCGAGTGGCGATCGTGTTGGCCGATTCGACACTTAACCAGTCCCTGTCATTATGTCAGTGAGTGATAGCCTGCTTCTGTTCCCTCGAATAAGCCATACTCTGAGCTGCATGTGCGAGCATTTACTCATCATTTTGATGTCCTCTCAGCTCTGTGTTCGGTCTGCTTCACTATCTACTACAATATGAATTCGTTAAAACACTCTTGATAAGATTGTTCATAACATACAGTCATACTAATTATCATTATGGCAGTTTCTCTTCTTTAAATATGTTCAACAGGTATAGCTTGAGCATGAAAATGCCGCTATCCTGCACACACTGTCTCGTCATTATGTCTGGCGGAGGGTGAAGTGAGGACGGTTTGATTTGATGGCCTGTGCGTATGCTTTTTTCTGTGCTCAATGCCTATTCCTGTATGATATGACAGCTGTTTGTAGATCAATTCAAATGACAGGATGGAGTTGTCTGCAAGAAAGACGTTGAGTCAGTAAAACCCATCGCTGTAATCATGGAAATTAATATTTCTTTAATTGATGTGGTAAAAAGAAGGATCCAACAATAGGATGCATGAGACCAGGTGAATAAAAAGGGTCAAACGAATGATTCATTTCTACATGGTCAAATAAGTGACGTTAATTTAAATTTAATTTGGTTTTGTTATTATAATATTTTAATAATTATGGAATTATATTACTGTATATGTACGTATACATCTGAACTTTCTACCACTAATCTAAAGGTGGTTGAGCAGGTTATATGATAAATAACTTGATACAATACATGAATGCTTATGGTTTTCGGTTTGTGCCTTGTTTATGTATTAAATGATAACTATATATTTTCCAAAAATCTAATTGTGATTAAAATATCATCATTTTTCATTTTATAATGTTTATTTTATTTGTTAAAAGTGGAAGAAATTACAAATAAACCAAATAAATGAAGATTTCAATAATTTAAGAGAAATAACTGTGTTTTTAATCCGGGCATGATCTTATTATTATATGTATATAAACTTTATTTCGACCTTCACCCTCACACTGCAAAGAGACGCTCTCGTTCGCAAAATCACATTGCTGATCAGCAAACGGGGGAAGCTCTTTCGGGACTAAATGTTACTATAAATAGCAGCCGATGCGTTACCCCCTGTCATCGGTGTGTGCTTGTGTCATTATATATATGACCCTGGAACCAGTTAAGCATCCGATATCATCCCTGCTCCTCAGGCGAAACCTTTAATTGGGATGACATGGTCAGACTCCTCGATCTCAGGATGCGAGGCACGATCTGAATTCAGATCCACAAATCGAGACATTTGCACACGAAAGAAATTGGTGCCCTCGATATGTGCATGCTATCTCGCCCACAATCGCAGATTCGTACAATCCATTTCGCCATGCGCTCCAAAGTGAAAGTGAAAGTGTGACTCAGTGTCTGCTTTGATTATCGGTTCTTACAGCTATTATAGAAAGATTGTGCTCCCATTATTGAGTTTTGATTTTAATTATAGCTCTGAATAAAGTTTTGTTTTTTTCTTTGAATCATTTGAGAATAATCCTTCGCAAAAGGGTTCAATTTCAGCTATTTCGTATTGCATTCCCTTGCATCAAGTATTCAACGATGACCTATTGACCTCTGCACTGAAACGGGGACAAATCATGCAATTACATATACTTTCATATTCATGTAAATTAACATGAAATATCACACGCCATGCAATGGTATGATTATGGAAACAGAATGAGAATGCTCTGAGGACGCCCTAACGCCAAACTAATCGTGAGTCATCACTCGAAGACATTGCAACGTCGACCCACGCATCTCCAGAACAAGTCACAAGGCTCTCAAAATAGCACCACGCATGTTGTCATTCACGCGAGGAAGAAAAATGCATATAAAAGGCGACAGAGTGAGAAGAGCGAGCTGAGTTTTGATCTGTTGCTGCATTGAGGTGTTCTACGACCGATCCATACAAGATGCCTGTTGCTGTCCACACGATCGACTTCAGAGGTCGAGCAGGGGCCATCTTCATCTGCATATCTCTGGCGGTAGTGCTGTATGTCATTGGGTTCGCGACAGTTGCTTGGTCCATCCGTGGAAGCGACCACACTGGGCTCTGGGAGGCATGCCGTTGTGGAAAGCAAGGCAATGATGAAGGTGGGTCGATTGGTGCCTGGATAGCTCAGATGGGCTTTGACTCTCTGTATTGTTAATTACAAGTAAAGTCTTCTCATAATCAGTGTGACATATGTTGTTGTGCGGTGGTATTTACATTACTGCTAGTCTCCAGTGTTCGAGTGTGCTGTTGACCTCCTTGTAGTGTTGTTGTCTATATATGAGCTTCCTTGCCTGTTTAATTTGCACGGACATGTAAACAAAGCGAAACGAATTTGCTGTTGACATTGAAGATTCCATCTCAAACTCCAGCGCACCTATACAGACACGGCTCGTTAGCAATTATACCTGTATCAATCAATGGCATGAGCATCTGTCGAACGCGGATTAAAATTCCGAAAAAAATTACCAAAAGTCTTGAACAACAACTGAATCATCAAACAGGAGATCGATAACATTGACCTTATTCCAAATGGAAGAACCATTGAACACGACATTTATTGGGTATACGGGTACTCGACAACAATGGTTTCAACTGATGAACTATCCAGCATATTATAAAGGAAAACCAAATGAAAAAATGGTTTGTTTTAACAAGTTCAACATTATCGTCATATCATTGAAGTAATTCGATGTCATCTGCATGACTGAATGGATGGACATTGTCTGTGGGATTTCTCTCCACTCTCCACCTCTGTATGAAGAGCTTCTATAGGAGGATGCAAAATGAAGACTTTCAGATTGGTCAGATTGGCAGCAACCGCTCAAGTTTCACTTCTGATAATCCGATGAAAGGGCGGGTCGCTATGTGGCCTCAAGGGCTATGTAAAATTTATAAGTCGCTATGTGGCCTCAAGGGCTATGTAAAATTTATAAGTCGCTATGTGGCCTCAAGGGCTATGTAAAATTTATAAGTCGCTATGTGGCCTCAAGGGCTATGTAAAATTTATAAGTCGCTATGTGGCCTCAAGGGCTATGTAAAATTTATAAGTCGCTATGTGGCCTCAAGGGCTATGTAAAATTTATAAGTCGCTATGTGGCCTCAAGGGCTATGTAAAATTTATAAGTCGCTATGTGGCCTCAAGGGCTATGTAAAATTTATAAGTCGCTATGTGGCCTCAAGGGCTATGTAAAATTTATAAGTCGCTATGTGGCCTCAAGGGCTATGTAAAATTTATAAGTCGCTATGTGGCCTCAAGGGCTATGTAAAATTTATAAGTCGCTATGTGGCCTCAAGGGCTATGTAAAATTTATAAGTCGCTATGTGGCCTCAAGGGCTATGTAAAATTTATAAGTCGCTATGTGGACTCAAGAGTCATTGTTTACTCTATGACGTCACATTTATTTGTCCTTGAAGTTTATGCGATCATTATGACGCAATATTTTGTCAGCGTCTACAAATCGTACACCCAGTATAAGGCAATGCAATCAAGAGTGATTGGCCATGTAGATAATATATCACTCGACAAAAAAAAAAAAATATCGACATTTCAAAACTTCATTGGAATCATCTATAATAAGAACCCCTTAAAAAATCTATATAATCATTAATTTCATTCAGTCTGCGTTTTTGTAATATTCAAGCAGAATGCCAGTAATGAAATCCCTAATATTCGTCACCAATTGAGTGGCTTGACTGGTTTCAAGTTTCAATTTTCGGCACATTCATAACAGGACGTCTTTCGAGCCAAGTGGGGTCGAGTCTGCTATATGCTGTGTACTTTGTATCTTATTTACATGCAGTGAATAGCAAACAGTACACTAAAACAAGTACTCAAGTGTGCGCATTAGTGAAGCAAAACAGGGCGACTTTGAATTTACCACGATTAAATTATGGGCCATTATTCTGTATAAGATTAATATATCCATACCAGCCCATATTAATTGTGTCAGTGTAAACATCAACGATGCTTCAAAGCACATGCTTGACTCGACTTCAGTGCACAGAGTGCAGTCATTATGAGCGTGGATGTTTTAAGTAATTCCTTTGAAGTAAGTGCGATCATGCTTGGCATGTATCCAAACGATTAATGCAACAATATTGGCCAAACACGCCGTCAGTCGAGTGGGCGGGAGTTTTGTGCCAACGGGCGACATGTTTACTTGTGGAAATAGCGGAGAAATGTTTGAATGAGATTGCTGGATGATGAATCGAAATGCCGTCGGTTGTTTTAAACAAGAATGAGCGTGCAATTCAGCCTCAATGACTCACACCATTAAACATCTCGGTCAATCATTTTGCATGTTTCCCTTTTCTGTATTTTTCCAGCTCAATTATTCTTTAAAAAAAAATCATGTAAATCAATTGCGCAAAACCTGGTTATACGGGTGCCAGTCAACAGACGCATGTCCTTAAACACTGTGTTACATGGGGCAAAAAGAGGACAGCCCAAAAAACACGGCGTTCATTTGTGAACACAATGCCAGCATTTCAAAGGCGCTCTCTTTCTCAGTGAGGGGTGTCTCCCCTGGATCGCCCACCTCCTTCTTCTTCTTCTTTCCTGTGACGTAAATGCCATCCCATTGCTGATAATTATGTTCTCAGCATACCAGTTCAGAATTCGTCATGCAACGAAATATGCCACGCCCTCCCCGCAGATTGAATTCATAATATTGCCTCCTCAGCCCATATTATTCATACAATGACGTCTGACCTACTTCATGCTGAAAAAAAAAGAAGTCATCTCTCTTCAGGCCTCAAAGTTTGCCTGTAGCCTGCTTGACAATTAAACGAGATTTATCTTATGTCTTGAATCCGATACGAATGTGTACTTTCCCAAGAACAATACGGATCCCTCATGCCTCCGTCCAAAATGCAGCACTTCTTGACATTCCTGTAGCTTTATACCAAATGTTCTAATTTAATGTTGTGCCCCAATGGCAATTACATTAAAAAATGACTGCTCATTCCAGCTCAGTCCATATCAATGCGTTAGCAACCGTATTCACCCACGATTTTATTTGATTAATATTTGCCTTTTTGCCCAGATTGGTTCCGAGCGACGCAGGCCATGATAACGATGGGGCTGATCGGCGTCTGTCTCTCCTTCATCCTTGTCTGCATCTACATGTGCGTCCATTCCGTCAGCAAAAACACCACGCTCATAGCGCTCACCATCATTTGCTTCCTGTCAGGTAAAAAATAGATTTTTTTCTACGGGAAAAGCAGTATTTTAATTTTGTGTTTTCGTAGTGTTGTGTTGTTTGATCGGATTGGGAATCTTCGGGTCCAAAGTGAAGGATGACGTTAACTGGTCATTCGCGCTGACCTGCATCGCGGGAATCTTCACATTGTTCGGAGGCATCCTCTCCATTCTTCAAATGAGAACTTCCGGTGTTCAGCTGTAATCTCATTGGTCAATTCGAAATTTCAAATTGTCAACGTGTTAAAAAAACGGTTATTCTATTTAATGCTATTTTTATATGTATCTTTATTAAAAGGCAAACAGAGCCACTGAATGTACGATATTAAGAGGTTTGTTTTAGTTTCAAAGAAATATAAATATATAAAAGAGGTTTTTATCAATCGCCATGAATGCCTTCTTGCCTCTTTAATGAATATCTCGTTCACTGTGTGAGATTGATGTCGCCTAGGGGTAGGACTTACGAATATATATATATACATAATGTATCTATATACGCATAATTATGTCCTATATAAGCAGTATATACCTTCAATCTTTCATTCTCAACAAGCTCTCACAGTGTATATCAGGTGAATCGGTCTTATCTCAAATACATTAATTCTTTTGCTACTTTTCTTTTTCCGTTCAAACATATCTTGCTGATCTTATTTTCTGTACTTTTACTTTCATTGTTAGATTTTATTATGTTTTATAAGGTTTTTTATCATAAAATTTGCTTTGAATTTCTCATCGTTGGAATTGTTTCTGATTGTATGGAAAGTAGACATAACAACGTCTCTCTGTGTGTGACCTTTGAAATGGGTTCATGTAAACACAGACGCCTTTATGTTGTGCAAATGTTGTACACTAGCAATGAACAATTATAGTCTTACATAGCCGTGCATAAATGACATGTATATTGGCCTTGAGGGATATATCTTCTCATAAGGGAGTCTTTATCTCAGTTTGTGGTGATATATCTTCTCAACAGGAGTGGGGGAGGGGTGGAGGAGTCTTTATCTCAGTTTGTGGTGCCATGCAGCAAGCAGATGATTACCAACCGCCCACTCCAGTCTTGCACGAGTAAACATACAGGTATATAATAATAATAATATTTATTTCATTTCATCGACGTGCGAGTACAAGTGAGAGGGCATGGCAGAAGCAACAGGTGCTTTTGTGCCACAAAATTTTAAACGCTTTATGTAAAACAGAGAGAGCATAAGAAGTAAGATACATTGGAGAAAATTATAAGGGTTTGCAAAAACAGGAAATAAAAAAGAGAGAGAAAAAAAAAAAGGAAAAAAAAGAAAGAGAACAAAACAATCTTCATAATCTTTAGTATTATCCATTATAATTATTAGTTGGCCGTATTTGGTGATTTTGGGTCATATCTTCTTTCGCAAACAAGAACAAAGCAATATGAAAGCATAATGTATTTACATTATCTATTGTGGTGATCAATGTTAATGCGTTCATTGGAAAACTGAGGGAAAAAGACCAAAATTGCGAAAGACAACTGCCTGCATTTGATGACGTACATGAGCGTAGCGCATGCGCAGCAATCCAAGCAGTAATATATCGTGGTAATAACGTAAGGTAATAATAATAATCATTTGAATACTCGTGCAAAATAATAAATATAATAATAACTAATATCTATTGATCGATAGGTCTATTCGATTGCATTCCCATTTTATGTAAAATTCCTTATTTTGCAAATAAGTCAAACAAAATAGCAGATTAAATTTATAAATTTATAATCAAATGTGGATTTTTTTTCAAGTTTAAGAATCATAGAATTACCC
Source organism: Capitella teleta (assembly GCA_000328365.1). Taxonomy (NCBI): domain Eukaryota; kingdom Metazoa; phylum Annelida; class Polychaeta; family Capitellidae; genus Capitella; species Capitella teleta. The sequence continues at coordinate 80,531 of KB296645.1, forward strand.
TTCATATCTGACCGAGAAAGTCACAGTTTTCTCCATCGAGTGCCTTCTTAAGAATGCATTATGACTGAAGGTCTAATACATAGAATTACTAGAATGACCGTGCCACGTTAAAACGCCCATTCAACATAACTTGAAAATGAAGGAGAACCCGAATTAAAAGCATGCCATTATTTTTTACCAATTTATATAAAGCACCAATGTAGAGTCCACTGCATCATAAACTCATCAGTTCATTTCATATACTGGACCCATCCTTCTCCCCGAGTGTGATTCGCTTTGAAGTCGTTCGCTCTATTGCCACATATAACAAGCAGATCATGATGTCCTTATTCAGCCTTGTATTATGTTCATGCGTGTCTTGCTATACATGTATTTGGTCTGAAAGTCGACATTTCTTCAAAATTAGACGGGCTGTTCTATAATACTGCTGCTCTTTAACTCGTACTGTACAAGTTATTACGGCTGCTCCTTCTGGGATTTCTCCCCTAGGACTATCAATGGCTTTGTCGTTTGTTGGCGTAAATGTGTACGACGCTTGTTGGACCTACCCTATCGGACCCGTTCCAAGTTTCTTCATCTGATAGTGCTGAAACCAGAACCAAGGCACCAATTGTTTTTCCGCTTCCAATCTTTTTATGTCGGATGTACCACAAGTACGAACCACATAGTCAGCTTGTGCACACGCCTGCTCCCCTTTAGCTCGTCTAGTGTTGCTTGCAACTTAAGGCAACTCGTGTCGTTTGTAAATATTAATTATGACCAGTTAAACAATCTGATCGATAATCACTCGATACGAAAAAGATTGTCTGAATTTTGTGAGGCGACCACAGATCAGGAGAGTCTCTGCTGTGCCAGCTCAGTTATAGAATTAATGAAAATTAGAGAAGGTAGCTTGATATCGCCAATAAACCCAACAGAAGCTACCGATCTTCTCAAACACATGTGTTGTAGCAATGACTATTTGTGACTTTTTTTTCCTTTTTTTTTTCTTTTTTTTTTTTTCTTTCTTTTCTCTCCTTTCCCTTTTGTCTCACGTGACGGTTTCACTTTCTTCTTCCTTTCACACTTCATTTTTTTTTTTTTTTTATTAAAATTATTGTAAATCAAGAATTTACGCAATAAATGGTATATATATATATATAGCATATTGTCTTTGGGGAAAGCTAATCGATTTCAGACACCTTTTTGGGTTGTTATATAGTGTCATGTTTGACGGTATGGCCAAACCATGTCCTCAGTGTTATCGTCGCCAGGTATCACTGAATGAAATGGACATGTCAATTTAATGGACAATGTCAAATTCGGTGACAATGTCAATGAAATGGTGTGCATATCCTGCCATAATGGTTGTTCCTTTTGAAATGATTAATCACCAATCAAATCACTTTCATCGAACTGAAAGATTTGCATTTAATTTCCAGCAAAACAAGATCAACGAGCAAACTTATATCATCATACGACTATATCAGTGATTAGAGCATGAGATACAGTATTCAGGTACACAATACTTTTGAACAATCAATAAATCGCCAAGTGAATAAAAGACTGAATACTCTTGGCATGCCTTAGTTATTATAGGTACAAGTATCCTCTCCAAACCGACCCTCGTATGTGCATTCAATTGTCAACTTATTCGAGAAAACGCAAGTTAACCCTAACTATGAATGCCACTGGCAATCAGCGACCATACCACCTTCACTCGTTCATCTTCACCGACTGGAAAACCTAAAAGTTTTCTTTGTCGATCACGTTGTAAACCAAGTTTGTTTTGACAGAAGTTCTGCAAATGACCAAAACTGATTTCAGCGTTAGCAAAGAACACACCACAATAGACACAACATTCCACGCCTAACATGCACAATGCAACCGAAATCCACTCACACGATCAAGATACATGGTAACAAATCAACTTCAAGAACCTTCAGGACTTCACAATAATTATCTCACCGTGTTTTATAGATAAATCCCATACAAATATCCCACACTTGAATCAAGTTATTAAAATCAACAGATTTAACATTTTCATGAAAATTTGCATGACTGAAACCTACCTTAGAATTAACGTACCGGTATTTGCTAAAATTTAATCAAACCATGATATTGTCATGCTCGTCCTTGCATTCACAATTTACGTGTAAACATTCCGTCATAAATCAATACACAGTAATAACGAGGTAAAACCATCTCAGCTACAAATGAAACAACTTGAACAAAGCCCTCTATTGCAAATTTCCACAGCATGTAAATAAACAATTCGAGATGAACTTGAAAGGCTGACAAGTTCAACAATGATTCGATTTAAGAGCATCCTTAAAAATTATGTACGTAAGGGTTGAATATATCACTGATGCAAATATATGTGCATAATGATCACAAGAAAAGCACAATGATTAAACTAATAGTAATATGAGTGTACGATACATCTGAATTGACAGCAATTTTCTATCTGAAGTGATGACTCAAGCAATTTTCAGAAGACGTCTGAATGTATCTATCTGAACTGTTGATTGCCTGTAGCGCAAATAAGAGCGTTTAAAAGGGAGTTGAGGCCAACCAGACTTTTGGCGAAATCAAACAGAACTTGGAACCAGAGGGGCAGAGTATCGCGTTCGCTGATTGGAGTAAATTGGTAGAATACCAATGTCAACCAAACTGGCAAACGACAGAGATAGAAAACACCAACGATCTTCAATAGCATCTTCAGCACTTTAAACTGATCAATTCTCTCCGCGGACATTTCATCATCCACTCTGTTCTTCTTCTTCGCCGCTACTGCAATGCTGATGTTCAATATCGCTGTGCAGATCAAACTTAGGAAGGGGGCGAGATTGAAAAGCCTTGCAGCAATGCACAGTTCTCCTGGGTGTTGCAGCCGATTAAGGGCAAGATCGAAAGAACAACCGACACAGTCCAGAGGGCAATGATTCCTCTTCGCACTGAAGTTTCGGTGACCAGGGTGTAACATTGGTATGGACAAAAGATCGCCACTGCCCGCTCAATACTCAATAGAAAGATGCCTAATATGGACCCCAAACTTGTTGCCCTTGCAATGCAGTGTACCAAAAGGCGAACATATTTATATTTTGCATCGCATGCCTTATTCCCCATTGGCTGAAACTAACCCTGAGAAATGGTTGCGCAGCCAGCGACAACAAAACGTCAACTATGCTTCGGTTGAAGATCAGCATGTTGGTCGGGGTTTGCAGGTGTTCCATCTTGACATAAGCAACAATTGTCATCATGTTGCTCAACATTATCAGCACGCAGATGAGTTCACTGATAAGCAAGACATATGCATGCCAAGGCTTCGTGTATTCGACGCGTCCAGTGGAAGCAGAGGCCCAAAAAGGAGTTGTAGAGTTGTCCATTGTATCGAAAAGTTCGAAACCTACACAGGTCAACTAAACACGCTGAAATAATTGCTTCTGACTTGAATACAGATGAGAAGTGGAAAATTGGATTTCCTCTGTTTTTCATTAAGAAGCAGCCGAATGATAATGGCACTCGCAAGTCTCTCTTTGTAGGCAGATGTTGGCGCACTGAGAAACAGTGCTTACCACTGGTCTTTATATAAGGTAGAAGGATTTGTTGGACAATGTGGCCGTCTTGCAATTAGCAGCTGTATATATACCGGTCACCTCATGGAATGCGCCCTGGGCAGCAAGATCCAAGGGCACACCTTGGTTGAGGGCGATTACTGTTACTGTCTTCACAACGGCTTTTCACATTCGTGCAGATGTGACGTAACTGATGTGAATCTGATGACATTCACGCAATCTGTTCATTTCATACCCGCTGGAGGATCGCACTGTCCTCATATGCCGAACAGCTAAAGAAACGCAACAAAAAATACCCACAACTTAATCACTCGCGGAAGTAATATATTGAAATTTTAAGAGAAGTTAAACGAGATTCAGAGGCGGATTGAGGCTGCTTCGAAATCGACATGCGTGTCAATTTCAGTCTTGCATGGAGATCAACAGGAAAATTGGGTTTTCGCCCAGAAGTCACCCAAACAACAGACGTGTCGATTTCATTTTGTGAATGAGTAATCTGTTTTCATGCCTCAATCTTTTGCTACCTTGATTTTTGCGGTGCCACGTCTAATAGATGGGAGGCAACTGGGATGCTGAAATATCGCGGTTATTGTTTTTGGGATTGCGCGAAAAGGATTCTATCCGAGACAGAGCTAGGGCAGGCGAGATAAAGTATCCAATTGGCGCCAGGACAGAGCCATTCGGATTCCGGATTTCCGGATGTGATTCCTCCGTTCCACAGCATCTTCAACCGTCGAAATTGGGTTTTATTGTCGCCTGATAAGTGCGGACACACATTGCAATAACATTCTAATTTTTACATGAATACATCACAAAGCATTAATTCTAATCAAATATCACGTCGCTGGTTCTTGATTCCACTACAAATAATCCCTTTGCATCTGACGCCGGCCTGATTCCACGAAAGGCGTGAAATTTCGCATTTTCCATAACCCCATAACAAACAGGTAAAAGTTGGTGATATCAAAACAGTTCAGCAGTCAGCCTAAATCTAAAACCCGGATCGGTTGTTCTGCCCTCTGTAACTATTATTAATAATAATAATTTTATTCGTTTATAAATCGCAATGGTGCTTAGGCTTTCATGTGTTGTACAATAACATTAGATGTACAATGAGAAACTGTTATTTAACAATTAAATGCAATATTAAAAAGATGGGGTTACAAGTGTTTCAAAAGTAATAAAATGTAATAAAATGTTTGTGCATAGAAACCGAACGTGCATCTTTTTTTTTTTTACTGAGGTCACTGTCAATAATCCACGTTTTAACGAACGGAGTGTTCTAGTCGGGACGCATCGCGCCAAACCTCACTGATGTCAAAGATTGAGCTCAACGAAGCTCTAGAAACTTTGCTGAGGTAATGTGGGGCGTTATGGCAACGAATGGCCTTATCATCTTATCATGCGTTATGAGCAATATCTTATAATCAATCCGCTGTCAGACAGGGAACCAGTGAATATCACGCAACACGTACAGAGGTGATGAGCGTTTGCCTACGAAGTGTGCATGCTACCAATATTGCAGCATTATTTTGAATCAATTGGAGGCAGTGGATGTACTTCTCCGGGGCATTTGCCAGAAGTGCATTGTGATAGTCAATGCGAGTGATCACAGTTGATAGCACCACCTTCGCATTGTCTACCGAGCAGACGACGCCACAGCACCAGTCGAAGCGGCCAACTGAGTGTTACACAATGCCACCTTCGTGCATGCTACTTTGTATAATATTATGTGACGGCGTATCTTTGGTATTCGCCTGAGATGGAAATAAGCTGACTTAATTGCGTTCACCTGTCCATTGTGAAATCCGTGTCCAGAACAGAGACAGAGAAGGCTTAAAATTCCAGATACGTTAATAATCATAACGCACTTTGTGGCTGTTCTTATCATAACGTACTTAAACCGGAAGTCAATGTGAATGTCAAATTGGTTTGTTGTTTTTCGTTAAGTTATCTTAGAATCAATGCATTTTATCACATCTGCCGTCTTAGAATAGAATGCACCGTTTGTAAATCATTCAACTCTTATGGAATCAGCTAAACCCCTTTTGGGAACGCATCTGTCTATGTTTTGCACTGAGCGATAATACAGCGAATTGTGCCAATACTGAACAATACACTATCACTGTGCGTGTATGGTTGATGAACTTAGGAAGACTACAATTTCACTGTCATCTGCGTATTCCCTGAAGACGTCCAGTTCAATTGATATAAATTTAATTAATCATTTCTCTGTCGCCAGACCAACTGATCAAAATACAAAAGGGTTGAAAAGGGTTTTAACTTAAATATATTACATAACAATCACGCCCCTTCCGAAAGTAATCTCAACCATCTTCAATGTTCCAACTATGGCTGTCGAACCTGCCTTTGATATACTTATGATTCTGGAGAGTGGAGAGGGGATAGGTTTGAGTATGTAACATTAAATTGTATTCGCTTTTTTGGGGGCATTAAATATCTTATCAAAGTAATGCACTCACTTTAAATCAATCAGGAGATAAAATTTATCCACTTAATTAACTGAGTGCACTAAACTATTGATCTAAATTTATTATGGATCTATAGTTTTGTTTTATATTTATCTCCTGATTTAAAGGGATGGGGAACTGAATTTTAAGTGATGTTCTATTGACTCATAGCACCAATTGATAGCATTCCGTGCCAAGAACACCATGCCTGGATGCAAGCGTAAGGAAATAATGCATTCCGAATATCGGGGTTAGCATTGGGCCTATGGAAAAATGGCTTCCATTACGAAGTATAGGAGGCAAACGTCAGCTGAAGGCTTGCCGTGATTGGTCCCGTTCCCCTCGTGAAGCTATCGATTTCAGCCAATCAGAGCAGAGCATCTTCGCCATAAAAGGACATCTTTGTTGTTTACGAAGCGAAAGCGCATGCGTGGTGCACTCTGGCGGACCTTTTTACTGTTTCAGGATGAGAAACATGGTAGGTGTCCTAGAAAATCGCTTGTTAAGATAAGAAAAATAGCGAAAAATATTTTTTTTTCGCGCCTGACTGGTGGCAAAATGATTATTCTATCTATTTCCGAAAAGAAAATAAAAAAATATCAAGGGGTTTAGTCGCAGGACACGCTGATATGACGAGGCCCATTGTAAAAGATAGGGAACTCGGTGTTTCATCACAGCTCCTGACGTCACACCTAATTAGCAATATATCTCCCGCAAAATCGTTAGGGATAATATTCTTTGTGTGGGCCAGGCATAGGAATCATTTTTGGTACATCAAATAACGACTCAAAGTCCATTTATAACCAGTTCTCCCACCCTTTAAGTTGATAATGTCAAATGCAAATTTGAGAATACAATTCAATGTTTCATTCCATTTCATATCCACTTCTGTCTAGAATAAGTCAAATAACCCTGGAATTTAACTGAACTTTTTTCGTTTCAGAGGATCCTTGTCGTCATGTAGATATTTGATTAATTTGAATACCAAGGAAGAAGAATTCATCATCATGTCAGTCTGTTCGAGAGCTGCCTTTAAACTGGTTCTGAGGTTGAGTACATCTCTGAGCAAAGCGCCTCGCTGTGCTCCAAGAATTCCTGCCACGCAACAGCGTACGCTGTGCACTTACTGGTCAGGAATTGACAAGCAACAGGAACACGCGTCAAATCGGTTTGTTCATTTCTCTGCCATTATGCTCATTTCATTCTGATATTGTGGATTTGCGATTCCAACATTCTTTAGAAATGCATGTTAGGATTGAATTTATTTATTTGTCAACCGATCAATTTTGATTTTTCTTTATTTTTGTACATTATGTGTAGTATTTTTACATTATTTTTTGTTTTGTACTCCTGGATTATGCACTGTGTTTATTTTTATTATTTTATTGTTATAATGTTTTGATAATTGAAAACTCTGAAAAAATGATGTTCTCACTTTCTCACTTGTTGGCTGTAATTTTAAAAGTGACTGAAACGACAATCCGTTTCTCGATAAGTTCTTCAGATTATCTGATAAAACAACGAGAAATGAGCTTCATAGAAAGCATAATATGTCCTCCAGTATTATTGATATGATTACCTAACCATCAAATATCTCCGTCCCAAACTCACTTCTGAGTTCTGATTCACTTGTCCATGCATCCTGCCTCCGGAGACTTTTGAGTGAATAGAAATTGACTTCGTGTAATATTTAGTTTCCACTAATTGAAGAGGAATTTTAAATCAGAGGACATATCTTCCTTACGAATCCGTTTATTTTTCTTTGTATTTGTGTGTTTTATTTTGTGGTTTAGATGTGGGTTCCATACGAGTGCCAGGCATTTAAAGGCTCCTGGCGATCGTAGGTGGGTCTCTTATGCATGGCGTTTAGATAAGCTTTGCTTCTTTTTCTTTAAGAATGTTTTCCCGTAGAAACTTTCTTGCCGTGTCATTCCCAACTTTTTTATTTTCCGAGAATTTGAAGAAAAAAAAACAAAGAGATAGAGCAAATTATTGAACTCTTTGATGTGTGAGAAGTCAACAAATTATTTTGTTGCGCATTTTCGCTCGCTTGGAGCATGCAGCTTTAAGTCTTGCCTCCCTGTTCCTCCCCCTCATATCTCCCTTCCTCGTCCCTTGCACAAACCTCTCGCATAGCTTGCTTGATGATGGAGTTACTTTTATCCCAAGGCATTTTCTCGCTCTCTTTTTCAGGGAGCATGCATTTAGTTATCCCAATGCATTTACTCACCCTCTTTTTCAGGGAGCATGCATTTAGTTACAAGACATTTGAGGATCATTTGTGTGACATACTGAGCGATGGGCAGGGAAAAGTTCCGCTTTCCAAATTCATGACGGTACGACTCCCACAACAATCTCACCGCTGGCTTACTCTTCCTCTGTGCAGGGTCTGAGGAACACCGGTCTCTCCAAGGACGATCCCCGTTTATTGGAATCGATGACTAAATTCCGGCAAGCGGTCGAGGCCACCTCAGAGGAGCTGGAAGGGAAGGAGGTCTTTCTGGACCGCGCCACTTTCAAAGAGTAGGACCTCTCTGACATTTTGAGGGTCATTTGTTTTGCGTTATGTTTAACTCAGTTGCATCAAAGATAATATCGTCCTCATACGAAGAGCCTTCACAGCAGACTTTGTGATTCCCGAGTTCTCCAAATTCTGCAGTGTCATCGATGACATTTATTGGATGTGCAGAACGAATACCAACGGAAGGGTTGCTATTTTGCCCCCTGCGTACTCACCGTTTACTTATTTCTCTTTCTAGGTCGCCAGTTATATTCCGCAACTCTCTCGATACAGTGCAGACATCTGGGGAGTTGCGCTCTGCACTATAGATGGCCAGAGGTTAGATTTTAATTACCAGATTAATTATGTACAAACTTTTCATCTTCCAATTATTTTCAGACACAGAATAGGTGACACCAAGATGCCTTTCTCAGTTCAGTCGTGTACGAAGCCCATCAACTACGCCCTTGCACTCAACGAACTCGGTCATGATGTCGTTCACGAATACGTTGGCTACGAGCCAAGCGGATCCAGCTTCAATAACATCAAACTAGGTCACAAAAGTATGTTTGATTTAATTTACTAGTTTCTTTGTTTTACACTTTTGCATCGTTTTGCAGGGAAGCCTCATAATCCGATGAACAATGCCGGAGCCTTAGTCGTATCATCACTCATCAAATCCGGCCTCAAGTTATCTGACCGTTTCGATCACGTGCGAAGTCGTACACGCCAATTTAACTTTCATTTTATTATTTTTCCCCACAGGTCCATAACCAGTATACGAAGTTAACGGGAGGCGAATACGTAGGATTCAATAACGCAATGTCGGTTTTAAGATCTGCATCATTTTTATTTGTTATGCTCTTGATTTCGTTTTAGATTTCTCTCTGAACGTGAAATATCTGATCATAAATTTGCGCTTGGTTACTACCTCAAAGACAACAAGTGTTTCCCAGACGGACTAAACCTGCATGAAATCATGGATTTCTATTTCCAAGTAACATAATAGAATAATAGAAATCTCAGAATTTATCACATTCAAATTTGTTTGACACCCAGCTGTGCTCAATTGAGTTAACGTTAGAGGCTGGTTCGGTGATAGCCGCCACGCTGGCTAACGGCGGCTACTGCCCAATCACGGGTGAGCAAGTACTGGATGCCACGTCTGTGCGCAATACTCTGGCTGTAATGCACTCCTGTGGCATGTATCAGTACTCGGGCGAATTTGCCTTCAGGGTTAGCCTAAATTTTCCCTTAGCTTCACTGCGCACTAACTTCCGTCTCCTTCAAGGTTGGTCTCCCCGCCAAATCCGGGGCGTCAGGAGTGGTCTTGCTGGTTGTGCCAAACGTCTGTGGTATCGCCACTTGGTCCCCTCCGCTGGACTCTTGTAGCAACAGTGTTCGGGGGGTGCAATTCTGTGAGGTTTGTCTCCGTGTTGTATTGAAATCTTGATGAGAGAAGACGTCACATTTTTTTCTTCAGGAATTAGTGCAGCTGTTCAACTTCCACCACTACGATAACCTGAAGCACACGCTTCAGAAGTACGACCCTCGGATCAGAAGCGCAGACTTTCAGGGGTCTCAAGTCGTCAAACTGCTGTTTGGAGCGTACAATGGTGACATCTCCGCACTCAGAAGGTTGCATGACCCCTGACCTTTGACTTCCACTGACCTATTTATGCTCTCTCAGAATGGCGTTGACCGATCAAGACATGTCGATCGCTGATTACGACGGCAGAACTGCTCTGCACTTAGCCGCCGCTGAGGGTCAGCTGGACTGTGTGAAATTCCTCTTGGAGAAGTGCCAAGTCCCCCCCAACCCCCGTGACAGGTAAGCAGCTTTCTTCTTCGTGCCTCTGTGACATCATTTGCATAATCGCAGGTGGGGACACACTCCCCTCGATGACGCTGTACAATTTCAACGCCAGGATGTTCGCCAGTACCTGGATGGCCACTTGGCGCAGCACCCGTCTGTGGCCTACAGTGCAATTCCCACTGACTTCCCTTCCGACAGCTTCAGTGAAATTGTGTACAAGGATATTACTGACGATTGATGCGTCTTGTTTTTCAAAATGCGAATTTCAATTTATGCATCGTATGACTTAGTTAACGGTTTGAATGCAAGCATTTTTTTCTTTCTTTCTTATCTACAGTGCATATCTTTCACTCAGTGTTTCTATGGCAACCAGATCATGTATGCTATTGTACTCGTTCAGTATCACTCTGGGAAATATTTCGATCTCATTTCTTTCCTGTTGCCATGGATACCTCGTACCTTCACATTCACTGTGTATTTTTATGCCTTTATCGACCTTGAAAATTATTCTCAAACCTACCAAAGAATTTCTTATGTTGCTTGTTTATGAAAACCAAATTGAGTTGTTCAATGGGCTCTCTTCCCACTACGCAAATCTTCGCTGTTTCGCACATTTATTTAGTGAACCTTCCTCGTGACTCATTTTCACATTGAGAAATTGATTCCAATTCCAGTTTGATGCTAATTATAATAATAATGCTGCGTAATGCGTAATGCTGCCTTTGTTTTCACCATACATTTCTGATTTCTGAAGTCATTATTTGTTTTATATGCATTTTGTCTCAAGGAATTTTGATTTTATGAACCTCAACTTTTTATTTCGCTGTGTGTTTATTTTCTGTTCCCTAGCAATATCTTTGCTTTGTTATTTCTGTACATTGGGATGAATCTGTTGATCAGCATTTTCTTGAATATTTTGAAGAATGGTGATGCCTTGAATTGATGATGTGTGTTGCTTTTCTTTCTCTATTCTGAGAATATCATTTTCTGGAAGATCAGCGGGAGAATTTTATTCATGTCTCTGGGTGTGTCACAATACATTTATAGTTTATATGTGACAAATCAGTGTCATCATTATGTGTATAAAAATGAATAATTTTCGTGTATTTCATCTGAAATAAAATCACTGAGTTCAGTAATATTCAAAGTTCAGGATGTTGGTAATGGAATTAATTGCTTATGGATATTTTGATGTCTTATTTTATCCAAGCACCAAGAGAGAAGGAGCAAACAATGATTTCCACTACTACCGGTATGTCATATCCAGAATTTCTGAATGAATCTTTAAGGGAATTCATAACGCACTTTCACTCGTCATCATAACGTTCTTTTAAGCTATGCATTCTGGGAGATTCGACCTAATGCGCGTGCGCAGTGCGTGCGGCCGACATTCTGCATCTCCTATGTTATCGTCGTGCACTCCGTCAATAATGTTTGATTATTTACTCCCCTATGTGCATATCCATGTGACTTGTGCCATATTATCAATTTAAAACATTCAACCTTTCGATTGAGGATTTTCGAATGTGGATTATCGGCTGATTTCGCGTCGCAATCGGCCCAGTGATCGTGACACCGTCGTGTTTTGAAGGCAATTCGTCAGCAAGCGAAGTTCACTTATTAATTTGTTGATTGATTGAATGAATTATGAATATTTCATCGGGTCACTCGTCTAGGAACGTTCTGTAAGCTTTGCATTTGTAAAATGAGCGAAGAAGAGAGTTTGGGAAGTTCCCTGGATGTCCCAGAGCTCATTCCAATCGAGGATTATGATCCCAAAAAGGTAAGATATAGAGATCCATTTGAATTTGAAGATCCACCTATCCATGGCATGCGATGAGAACTTTCACTTCTTATTAGAAATTAGTATATTATTATAGAATGTCATTCATGAAATTAGCAATTGTCCTTCACACTGTTTGATTGGTGATTTCCCACTCAGTGACAGACTGGCAGTTGGCTAGCTTGTAATACTTTCATTATAATTATTGCAGTGGCGCTGTCTATACGTATAATAATACTAGTGATTAATTCTCAAGTGCGTTTAGCTCAAGACATCGGAGAATTAAGCACTGTGCAACATCACTTGTGTAGCCTATATGATCTATCTTCTATAGTATCTAGCACCAATGAGACTGAATCATGTCATGCTGGTTATGAGAGTGGGCTGGCCTTTATCGTTTATGTGGGGTTTAAATGTTGAATCATATATCATACAATACAAAAGATCAGTATAATTGTACGAGTTAATGCCAAATATTCAAGTAAGATGGATGAAACTGTAGATGCTGTGACAATATTTTAATAACCATTCAATTAAATTGGCCATTGAATGAGCCAATGGTAAGGACTCCAGAGTTCAATAATCAATTAATGAGACATGCCACATGTATGTGATGTGGTAATTCTAGTACATAAGTAATTCATGAGTTGAACCAAAATAGAATAAATGTGGTTTAGGTAATTTATTGTGCCCTTTGAATAAGAGTGAATGACTCATTCAATGACTGTGATCAGTTTGCACAGCAAAGAGTGAAAAAGGAAAGTTTTTCTTCTCGTTCTTTCTTATATGAATATTTTGTACTTGCATACCACTTGTGCATAATTATATCTCATGAAATAAAACATTATTATTATTTACTGAGGCACAAACGCTAAATTTTCCTGCCGCAAAAGTTTGCTGTCTTTGATCATTTTCGATCATCAAAATTATGACAAATTGCAAATACTTCTGGTATTTAAGTTTTAAAAGTATGTTGACTTTAAATCCAGTAAAACAGTATGTTGACTTTAAATCCAGTAAAACTTAATAGCTGAACTAAAGACCATGTGACGCTTTTGGTGTTGTATGTTGTATGTTGTTATTCGGGGAATTGACCCCTGAAGTGGATTAAAATTAACATAATTCCCAAAAACAAGAACAAAGTTATATTGATGTGAAATGAGATCAACAAAGATTTGTACAAATAAAGCGGGCCTTTTGTTCATGAGTTTTTAAAACTTGTAAATTTACGATAATCATCGTTCTAATTCGATCATGAAATTTTCCTGTTTTAAAACATCACACAATATAATCAGTGATTGTATAAACCTCAGTATATTGACAGAATAGCTCTGCCATTGCTTATGGCATCAATATTCAAAGCATGAATTCAAAATCTGAATATGAATTATGTAATCTTTGAGCTACTTGAATAAACCGATAAACTGAGCTATGCCCCCCCCCCTCCCCACAGAACTCAGATAATATGATATCCTCAAAGCAGGATCTTCCATCTTCCACCTCTTTATTTATAACATAATTAAAGTATAATAAATCCGCTAGTTAAATAATAAAATAATAGAGAGCTCCACTGTGAGGTCACGTGGTGACAGATGTCCGCTCATCAAATTGATATTATGCAAATGAGGCCGGCAGGCTGAATGATTTTGCTTTGCATGATAATTATTCTCTGGACATCCATGTTTCCTGCCTCCCATAACATTACAATGAAGAGCTGCAGTTTTTCGTCTGCTAAATATTTCCTGAGCTCACTTCGTTCCCTTTTTCTTCCTGTCGACAAGGGACTTGGATTCCCAGCGATGAGGAAAAAAATCCCATTCTGTATATTTTCAGTTGTGCTTAACTTGTAAGAGCAGATCCTTGTTCTCGCGGTCGGAACTAGATCAATCATTGGATCCATGTATCGTGTATACAGCAGATCATTAGATATCAATTCTAGTTGCTTATGTCATCTATTCTGGTGCATTGAGTGAATTTGAGTCTGTTCAGTGCTGAAGTTGGTCTACCACTCAGGATGTAATTCACCAATAGAATATTATGCCGTCTTTTTCGATCGTATTTCGTTTTAGAAGGATTTTCTCTGATTGCATAATCTCCTGGCTGTTCTCTAAATGCGTCATTTTAAGCACTCTTATTCTTGAGACGTCGTCTGCTTCGTTAATTCTTTTAATCGTGAACTTTCTTTTTAAACTGTTCTTCATTGAAGTAGAGATTCCCTGCGGCGGGTGGCCTAGCCCCTTAGACTACCACAACCCCTCACTCAGCGCAAAGCAACGTGTTGATCCAGGCTGCGTTTTGTATCATTCATGATGAAGAAGCAATTGCACAGTGGCCTTGACCCCTGACCTCACTCGATCGCATCCGGTAACAGACTGCAGCTCACTTCGTTTCTTATAGTTTCCTCGTGGAAGGTGTAATTCAAATGTTGTTGCATCAGGAGTCCTTGAGCTAATGGCTAACACACGCAGCTATCTTGCGCCGATTTCCGTCTGAATAGCACAGCTCCGCGTGTGATGATTTGAACAATTTCATAAACAATATCTCTCCTTATCCCAACAAGTATCCTGTTATCGCTATATGAGGTCATGACCTCACTGATCTATGCTGCTTATTGAGTGAATGGTTTGAAATGAGTGAAATGATGATCACAACATTACTCATCAGCGTCGCTTCCTCCTCACCGATTACTCATCGGATCTTGCGTATTTTTCCCCGATTCTGAAGGAATATTGCAGATCTGAGATCTCTTTTTACAACCTGCCTCTCGTTTGTCTTACCATACTTTGTTGTTTGTGTTTCGGCCGCGTGATAAATTTAATGCTTCCTGATGAAATGCACGCTGCATGCAGATATAGTAAGGGCTGCTCCTTTGCCTCTTCCTTACTCGTATCACTGCATACATCTAGCATATTTATATCTATTTATAAATATACATTTGCAATTCAAACATTGCAAAAAGCAAGATTGACGTCACTGTAGCACTTGTAACGCGTGTCGATTGCTTTTTATCTATTTATAATTAGTATATGCTATATAATTATTATCAACAATGAGATTCCGCGCTGGGATTTTTATGCACCTGTGTGAACTGTTCATATTTTTTATTTTACTCAATGATTGTTTGAAGTATTAATTGTATATTAAGTGTTGGTCAGTCGTGAAGTTTTCTACGATTTCCGCTGATATTCGCATCATTTTCCCGTTGCTCCTAATTTCCCCTTTGAACCTGCGAAGAATTCGCGTTTATTCCACTGAATTCTGAGGGCAAGAGGAGTTGCTCCTCTTCTCCGGCCGATGAGTCATACTCCTGAGGTGTGCATTCGGCTTTCCCATGTATGCGTCAAGTGGCATCGATGCCGAATGTTTATCCGCGATTCGAGGGCATCTCCTCTACTCCCTTCCGATCTTCCCCTCTTGTGCATTACATGAATTCAAACTCCTGCAACATGCACGCGTTCAACGTTCCATGCCACTCTGCTTGCATTGACGTTATGATGTCACCGCTGTCTTGCCTTGCGCGGCGGCAGCACCCTCTGCCCCGAGTCTAGACTGCCTGCCAGTAGCACCCCCCCCCCCCCACCTCTCCCTCGCAGAAGCAGCCCCCCCTTGTCGCTGGCCCGTGTTTGCCATGCGCAGCCGTCGTTCCTTGTCAAATTCGCAAAATGATCTCGTTGGTTTTGTGTGGAGATGATTCCGAGTTGTTCTGCTGCCGGTTAGTGTTTGTGTTGAGTGCATCTGTCGTCTGTTCATAGCCGTCTCGCCAATCAATAGCGATCTGTACGTGAACGACGCTGCTCTGTGATCATTATTCATACTGTCTGCTCCCAGCCAGCGATTCGTGTCGCTAATTCTTCGTTTTCGGGGAAGGGTTTGAGGCTCCGATGAGGACGCAGGAGGAGGGCGTATGGGTCGCGCCCTCTCCCTCCGTTGAAACCCTCAATTCCTGCTTCGTTTGGTATTTGATAATAATTGAGTGATTATAGATTACGTAATGAGTCATTTCGGTGTTTGATATGCGTGGTGTCTTGAAGATATTGGATGGCAAATATTTTAATCGTGCTCCAGAGTATTATGCATTATGCATGATCGATTATTATAAAAAAAAAAAAATTAATCCAGGTTTCTGTTTTATGAAACTTTTTTTTTCATTCACAAACCTTCCCTGTTCATCTATTGATCATTAATTGATCTGGTTCGCAACGTGGGAAATGTTCTAATTAGGCTCATCTTCCGAAATCTAATTAGGCTTCATGTGATCTTTTGATTTTAATCCCCATTGAAATAATCATTTATCTGTTGATGTCTAGTCTAATACTAATGAAGATCTGAATTTCTCTGCTTTCGCTCGAGATTTCAAATATTCCTCCCCATTTTATTTTTTTTTATTGGAATTTAGAAATATTCTGATCATTAAACCCGATTTCCCTTTGGACCTTGATGAGTTCCTCAGTTGGATGAATTGACCATTTTCAGCTTTTGTTAGAGAATTTTTTTTGATATCCTATCAAACGCAAAATTTAGCTGAAAGAAGAGGTATTTTTCCTTTACGAGTTTTGAGGCGATTGTGAGAGTTATGAGGTCATGTGATCTTCTTAATTCTTAGCAGGAGTGAGTGCTCTTCAGTACACATGCCTTCACCCGGTCGCCTTGTGTATATCGCCGTGAATTCGTCCTGAAAACTCTAGAATATTCTCTCCGCGTGCCAACTCCAACAACAGTCTATTCACTGCTCATTCGCGTCACCTTGAAATCAAATTACCCCTTTTATCTCGGTTTCCGTATGCCTCACCTTAACGAGAGCTAACTTCCAAGTACTTAAACCATTGCACATAATATTTTGTTTGGTTTTATTCGACTATTTTTTCTCAGAATGCATGCACCACCTGTTTATGTTGATATAATTAATAATGAAGTGGAAGCTGTTAAAATACATCGTAAATTCTAGTATTTGGAGTTATGTTGAATGTTGTTATATATTTAAGGTACTGTTATTATTATATATTATTATTACCAGTAGAAGTATTTGAAGTACTCATTTTATGACTGAGTTTTTAGCATTCCTCTTGAAAGTGAAAAGTCCTTAGAGGCTTTTAGGTTCAGCCGATTTCCTTAAACCGACATGACTTTGTTATGTCATCATAAAGTTGACTTTCTGCTGACTTGAGTGACAGTCAAATTTAGATATTTATTCTTCTTCAATAGATGTTTTTTTTTTTTTTTTTTTTTTTTTTTTGTGGCTTGTAGGATTCCTCACTTTTATAAATTGTGTTATGCAAGAATATTGTAGTAACACGCCCCTATTACGTCATCATCGCATTGCAGTTGCATAACATCTGTAATTATTATTATCCCTTCGAAATTAGCATTCTATGTTGTGTTTTTGCCAATAGCTGAAGGCTCACTCAGTCATGCGAAATACGGAGACATCGAGTGCTGTGTACTCACCTCTGTAATTACATTATCGTCAATTAACCTTTTCACATGTCAAGTCAGTGGTCACTCTCTTTGATGCGGTCAGTCGCCTCTGGATGTTGCATTTTTATACGATGGTCAAATCATTTTGAAAGGATGCTTTCAAAAGTGTTGATTGCTACAACATGTACGAGGGTTGTTCTAAAAGTTCTCAGCCTAACATAGAACCCGATAGATTAGAAAGGTGAAATTTGGAGGTTAGATAGAGCAACTATTCACAAGATAACACGTAACATTTTTATTTCCCTGGCATAACTAGTTTTCGATTGAGCGCACTTCTACCGATATCACTGTCAACGCCTCATTTCGGGGACCAAACGTTTGATTTGTGGGCCACTCGTAAACCTTTTTCGTAACATTTGAGTACACTGCTTGTCTTTTAGCTTTGCTGTGATGAAAATGAAATGGAATTCTGTTCATAAACAGTTGAGCTAACACTGCGCTATGGAGGTGCATTAAAAATATCCACCAATTTTGCAGCATTCGATCAAATGGCCACGTGTCATCATTAAAAGTATTTATTTCGCCACATATTATGTTAAATATTTGTATTATGTGCAAAAGTATTATACTAGAGGCATTTGTTGCTGTTTTAAACATTTGCCTTACTGCTAATTTAGTTTATTTTATGTCACTGTGCATGTGTGTCTGAATGGATATTTTAGAGAGACAAAATATTGACTTTACCCATAATTATATTTATGCAAAAATCTGGATAATTATATCGCTTTGTTTTTAGTTGTATGATAATAGTTACATTCCTAACATGATGCAACAGAATTTCACTATCGCAATAATAGAT
Organism: Capitella teleta; assembly: GCA_000328365.1. Taxonomy (NCBI): domain Eukaryota; kingdom Metazoa; phylum Annelida; class Polychaeta; family Capitellidae; genus Capitella; species Capitella teleta. The sequence continues at coordinate 98,932 of KB296645.1, forward strand.
GCTCTTTTGGGAAAATAAAATTTTGATCACAAATTCTCTTGTCATGTCAAAGTTTGCCAAAACATAACAATATCATAAAGGATTGCGGGACCGTTAGACCAACTTTGGATTCTGCATTTTCGATAAAACTTAGCACAGACATGCAAATTAACATGTAAATCTATTTGACAAGTAATTGTATAATTCACTTAATGTTTTCTGGTTTTAATTAATGCTTAATTGCAAGAAGGATTATAAATTTAATCCCGTACTAGTACTCGCTTTTGGGTTTAATTTGACCATTTTATAATAATTTCATCAGAATGTTACAAACACGTATATTTTGTATTGCTGTCTTTGATGCGTCTATGAAAGAAATATCAGAGATATTCATCAATAATTAATAGTTGAAAATCAATTTTGACTTAGCGAGTAAATCTGGAGCTTCCCGCATTTTGACGAAATGCCGACCCCCCTGCTTCACTCAAATTGGTCCCAGTGGAGATCACGTGACTCTCTTTCTGCTTGTAATTTTCATCCGGAGAGCTGACCTATATTTAGGTCAAATTTCTCTGATAACACGTTCCGTGTTAGGCCGAGAACTTTTCCAACAACCCGCGTATATTCAAATGAATTATTTATTTTGGGAAGATGCAGTTGACATATATTCTGATTTCTCTTCAGTGATAAAATAATAATTTCTGATTTTCCTCTCTGAAATGAGAATAAAATTATAAATTACGATACAGGTATATTAAAAGTATCTTTTTCCTTTAAAAAATCATCTCATGCATCATAATACATTTGAAACCTGTCTAAAAGCAGCTTAAATTTAAGATGAGGCATTTCCCCATTATGAGCAACTCCTCAGTTCAAATTCCACAGTTTGCACTTTGCTAAGAGGGCGTTTTTTTTTTGTTTTTTTTTTTTTTTTGGGCCCTCAAGAGTTGTAGAATGAGGAGGTATTTCCAATCCGTGCTTACACCTTCTGCCAATCACACATAACAACCCCAATTATGGCCTCTTAACACTCAGATGCTTATCAGGCAGATGCTGCAATCATATCCAATCAGTTCTCGCCTTCCTGTTCCATGCTCTGTGTTAGTTCCTCCGCAAATGGTGAATATATTTGGTTGTGGCTAAATCGTCCCTTGAGGCCAGCGTTCACCTCAATTGTTCCGTGTGCCAGATGACATCACTGTTTCTCATTCACAGGCGAAGTTAGAGGCGTCTATCAGCTGGATTCTCACCAAAGCATTTGGCAAACAGATTCCGCCGCATTTGGTCAACTCGTTCTTCGATGATCCACAGGTCTGTTGTTATTCTGTGCTTGATTTTGCACTTTTTATCGTTAATTTGTTATTGTTCTTAATTTTGCATATTTTTTGTTTGTTCTTGTTATTTATTTTCTTCTGTTTTTATTTTTTTTTTTTTTTTAGATTGATGAAGAGGTTTTTATATTTTTTGTTCATTTATTTATTATTTTTTGTTTTGGTGCTTTCTTTTCGGCTTCTGATTGGTGATTTTGGTTAATTTATTATTTTATTTATTATTATTTATTTAATTTGCTCCCTCTCATACTGATGTATTATTTATCGCTTCTTAGCATTACAATCATGATTTCAGTTAATAATAATAAAAATTCTTCCAATAACCTTTGCATAAATTTGATTTGCTTTTTATGCGAGGCTTAATTAATTTTCAGTATTTTTCACAAATTCTTACCCAATAATAAACCCATCACCTAATAATTATAATTATTTCATTTATGATTTCTCCTCATCATGCATCTTATCCTCAACAGCTGTGAAATTTCAGCGCAATGAAAATTATCAGAATAATTTATTGTCTACTTTTCAATTTGGCATAAGCGTTGAAATTTCTCTGCTGTGTTTGCTCAATTTGGTTTAAATTGACCTAATTTTTCTAGACCAATTGGCTGTTAGGTCACAAACGAACCCTCCAAGTATGTCTGAATGTCCCATGTACATACAATGGGTGCGGATCTATATCTGTGATGCAATCATAATTATGTAATTAATCTACGCTTGGTGAAAGTTGATGAATGCAGTGAATTTGGTTTTCTCCAATCTCCTTTTAATATAGAAAAATTGTTGTGTTTCTCTGTGATGTTTTTGCATCTGCTTCGTACGGTTTCTTCTGTCTTGTGTGCCGGTAATAAATATATTGGATGTCTCTCTTTAAATTCTAATCAAATCTATGCACTGTACATATTAACGTATGTATTTCAAAGGTTGTGGTTTGGTATGTATATCATAATATATCCTCAAACATAAGTACGGTATATACGTATAGTTCCATCCTTGCAATTCTTTCCTAAGTAAACATGAGTGCCTGTGTGTTGTGTAAACATAAGTGTACTGCTGTGTAACATTGTGTCTGATGTTGAACAGGGTGCGAAATACCTGAAGCCAGAAGTCGTGAACGTCTTAGTTTCGGGTGAAGTTTACTGCAAAGCGGCCTCCAACATCTTCAGAGATGACATATTGCCAAGCAAAGGTAACTCTAATCACTTTAGCGATGCGACAGAATGACGTTGCTTCTCCCACAGGGCACCAGTCGATCATCCAAGCGTTATCCAGGCGCGGGATTTATGTTCTGGACGCACGTGAATCGGCCGTCACTGAAGCGGTGTTGATGCAAGTCTCCCCCTTCAAAGAGGTGCGTGCCACTGTGTTTTTTTATCCCTTGCCATTGAGGTCCGTTCTTGCAGAGTTCGCACATCGCGTTGATCGATGGTTTGATGACCGCGCATGTGGCTAACGTCGTCACGGTCGAGCGAGTGGTCCAAGCCGTCAAGTAAGAGAGCGATTTAATTCCACATCAGACTCTCAATCGTTTGGGTCTCCAGGAAATTTGCGACATTCAACGCCTCGAGTGAACTGCCCTACGACACGGAAGACTCTCTCCTCTTCTGGTTGAACAAGGTGTGCAGTTCGGTGCGGAGGTATTTAGACGCACAGCAGGTGCACTTGGCGCAGCGCCAAGCCTTTGGCGTCCCCGTTCTGGATGATCTGTGCAAGGACTGTAACGACGGCTGCTGTCTGGCGGCCACTCTCAGCTTTTACTGTCCCACTGCTCTGCGATTGGAAGGTGCGAAAAGGTCACAATGCATCCCCTTTCACTCCCGCTTGCCTTGCAGTTCTGGCGTTGCGTGAGGCTGTGGGAATAGCCGACTCACTTTACAACCTCCAGTTGGTCACGGATTTCTGCCGCACTCAGCTTCCCGTCAACGTAGCGCACCTGACCGTCAATGATCTTTTCTACATTGCTTCCGATTTGAAGCCGAACTTTTTAGCGTTCCTCGCGGATATTTTCTTCCTTCTGGAGGTCCAGCCGGCCGCGTGTGTTCGAGACACGTCGCGGGCCTTCGTCTCGTCTCTGGTTTACACCGGAATGGACAACAGTCACGACACGGAAGATCACGGTACTATCACATAACCTCCCCTCTCTGACCTCAATGACCTCCTGGCAATCCAGTTGACCTTGACCCTGCGCCAAAGCCGACCTCAAAGCCTCCAGTGCTGCCCATCAGCGATTTGACCAAGAGGAGTTTCCAGATCAATTCTGAAGTCATGTCCACTGGCAGCATTCCGGATTTGCACAAAGCTGGCTCCAGGTACGCTTGCACTGACTGACCTCAATTGCGTCTGACCTTTGTTGCTCAGTATGCCGTCTGTTAGACAACCGCTGCTGCCAAAACGCTTGCAACAGCACAAGGACGCACAAAACCGTGAGTAGGGTTATAGTTATCTGTTGAGTGGCTTGGTGGCGTCTGTGATTAAACGCATCTTTTGAAATTGAATCATAGCCGTTGTATCTTTATGATAATTTCATCACGCGGTTGAATCAGCATGCCTCTCCCTCTCTGTCTCACACATCGTTCCTTTCTCCTTCCTCCATATTGCCCTGCATGACTTGCATGCTGTTGATGATTATGATGATGATGATGATGATGATGCAGTCGAAACCGAACGCCGTTCTCAATCTCTCACCTCAGTAGAAGACCGCGTGGCAATCCAACAATCTCTTAAAGCGTGGCGGGAATCCCAGGATTCGGAATCTCCCAGGTCAGTCCCCTTTCCACCTCTGCTCCTCCCTCAATTGTCTTCTCTTCCACAGAGTTTCTGAACCAGCTTCGATTCGCAACGGATCTCTGCGCACCTTGGCATTGCCGCTGGACGAGAGCAGCTCTTCTGGCATGCTGCAGAACGTCTCCATTGACACGGATGTGAGCCTGGATCTGAGCGACGAAAGCATTGACATAGGAGACACCCCTCGATCAGCGTCAACCGGACTGAGGAGCAGAGCCACCGGGGGCGTGGCCGCTCTGCAAGACCTCTTCAAGGGACCCCTGGAGAACGACGGCACTGAGCTGCAGAGCATTTCGTCTCGCGCGTCTTCGACTATCGAACCTCTGATGCCGGCGCAGATTAAGCCGGCCAAAGAGAAATCCAACAATCACACGAAGGAAGAGGAAAGCGGGGAGAAAGACAAGAGTCCCGCGACCCCCTCGCGACCCCAGATCCCCAAGAACCTCAGCATTACGTCGGAGGGTCATGAGGACAGCTCGTCGGACGAAGACTTCCAGACGCCGTCGGTCGAGACGGTGCCCCTCCCCGGCTTCCCTCAGAATAATCACAGCCCTTCCAAATCGCCGGAAAAGAACGTCGAAGGCAAGCAGTACGACGCTTTTGTCGTGGAGACGGACGATAAGAAGTTTGATCGCAGTAAACCCGTTTACCAGAGCTTCACGTTGCACAACCAACCGAAGACGCCGGAAGCTGCTGAGGCGGCCGGCATCCCAGTCGTGACTGACGCCAACTCCAGCGTCCAGCAAAGTCTCCTGCAACAGATGAGGGCTCAGAGGAATGAGGACGAGGGCCCCAGGCAACGGCCGGGCAGCCTGAACATCAAAAGCGCTCACGGCAACAACGCCAAGGGGAGCCCAAAGACGTCGTTCGCGCAGATTAAGAAGCAGAAGGAGAACGGAGAGGTCTCTCCTTCGGTGCTCTTTGCTGCTCAACAGGGGGCGCCGGCTAAGCTCGGCTCACTGCGCGATCAGTTCCAGAACAAGCAGAAACCAGCTGCGAAAAAGACGACTTTTGCTGCACTTCCGAACCAAACGACTTGGCGAGAGAACGCAGTGCAGCGCAACAGCGCCGAGAGAGACGTCACGGATAGCAACCGCGAGGGAGAGCCACCCGCGGTGAGCGCAGCCGTGCAGCCGCTGGCCAGCGAACTCCTGGACATCCGCATGCGGCTGGAGGAACGCAGGCGGCAGATGGAAGGGGAGAAGAAGCGCAAGGAGATGCAGTGGAGCAAGCAGAGACAGCGGGTCGGCAAGCAGGCTTTCATCCAGGTCATCTCCAAGACCAAGGATGACAAGGAAGACGAAGAGAAGCCGCTCATGACGAAGTCCATGGACGCTGCATCGCTCAGCTCAAGCTGTGAACCAGAAGTCATGACTCAGTCCGACTCTCAGGTCTACGCAGACAACAAAGTGGAGGCGCCCACGATCGACCGGCTGTCTGTGTCAGAGGAAGCTCACTCGAGTGCTCCTCCTCCCGTGAACAAGAGCAAAGAGCGCCTCCGTAGCACTTCTCCTGCCTCCGCCGGCAGTCGGGATAGCAGCCCCAAACCCAAGGGCAGTTACTCGCGTGAAGCCATTCAGACGCTGATCGAAGGCGGCCGCAAACGCTGGGGCTCTGATGAGACTCGCGAGCGGTCGTCGTCCAAAGAGAAGCTCACTGCTAAGCCATCGAACCCGGCTGTGGAGAGGAGTGCCACGCCCAACCAAGCGCGATCGCGGCCTGGTTCCTGCGGGTCTCCCGCCCCTTCCCTCGACAGGGATTCGCCTGCGCTAAGCAGGAGTTCGCAGGAGTCTCAACCGGCAATGAGCTCCAGCATGGAGAATGTCCCGTACAACACGTCTCTGGATAAACTCAACTGCAGTTTGTCTGAACTGCAGGGTGAAATCATGCGGCTATCTTTGCAGAAAGACCAGCTCAAAACTCTGGTCGGCAGTGAAGGAGAGCGCCCGGCTCAACAGGAAGAGCGTGTTGAGCCAGCTGAAAACGGCGGTGATGACTCAAAGTTCTTCCTGTACCCCCGGGGGGCCTCGGGGGGCGAACCAGACATTGCGAGCAGCGTGGTGTCTCAAACGGCAGTGACGTCCCAGGGCCCTCCCCCCGCCCTGCCCCCGGCCAGCGTGCCTCACTCGTACTCCATGCCCCCTCAGATGCATTATGCGCATCCTATACCTCAGCCTCACTACGGCCAGGGATACCCGGGGCAGTACCCGCCCTACATGACTAGTCAGCAGCCCTACCCTCACCCCCAACAGTACCCCATGCATGGCCAGTACCCTCCCATGTACCAGCAAGCACAGATCTATCAGCAGCCGTACCCCGTCATGCACCAGTGGCAGCAGCAGCAGCAGCAGCCTGCCATGCCGCCCCAGCCCCCTCCCATCAACAGCTCTCCTTCCCATCCCTCATTCCAAGCCCCTCCCCCTCCCGTCATGAGCACCAGCGACAGCGCTCTGCTGCACCCGGCCAAAGTGCCCTCCTCCCCCATGGTAGCCTCAGACGACGCCACGCAAACCACGCCCCAGTCACCACCGTACGTGGCCCCCAGCACCCCCTCCCCCGGACCCCCTCCTCCCTCCTCTCCGCTTGCACCGCCACGGGAGGCTGAAGTGAGGGAGGAGGAGGAAGGAGACGCCTCCGCCTCCACCGAAGGATTCTTCGTCTGCTTCGATTCGGCCGCTCCGCAAAAAGCAAAGCCGCAACTCGGCAAAAACCGACGAAAGAAAACGGAGAAGAAGCCTGAGGTGGCGGCCCCAGGGGAAGCTCCGCCCCCTGCTCAGACGCCCTCGCGCGAGGGAGACGCCCTACGCAACCCTGCCCCAAGGGTCAACATCTCACCGGGCGTCGGCTTTGTGATTGCGGACGAAGCTCCAACGGAAAAAGTGAGATTTTGTCTCTGGAAATCTGAAGTCGAAACATTTAAAAACGCTCGTCTTTCTTTCTTTGCAGAGCGAGATGACGGAAATGGAGAAAAGGAAGCAGAAGATAATGGAGCAACAGGTGAAGCGCAAAGCAGAAGCGGAGAAGAAGAGATTGAAACTGGAGATGGAAAGAGCGCAGGAACGCGAGGAGAAGAGGTGATTGTGCGCTCCACACAGCAGAAGCGTGATGTTGAATGTGTTAACTGTAAACGCAGGTTGAAGGAGGAGTTGGCCGAGCAGAAAAAGCAGGAGGAGAAGTCCAAGCGCGACGCCATTTTCCAGCAGTATTTGGAACGCAAAGCTGAACGAGAGAACTCGGAAGGAGACGCTTCTACGGGCTCATCGTCCATTCCGAGGCGCGGGAAAAACAAAGGCAAAGAGAAGCGCCCCCGGCCAATGAGTCAGCCCCCCGGAGGCTACAGCATGCCCCCGGAGTTCCGCGGGAAGAGTCCGGCGCCTGACACGATGAAAGGACCCAAGGGTCTCCCCCTGTTCCCGGGGTCTGGATTGGCTGATAACGACCCCCAGAACTTCCCTTACGGGGGGTTAACCCACAGGCGACCTCCGACCCCTGGTATGCACTTGAAACTCGTGTTTTTTGTTCTCACGCTTTTTTCAATGTAGATCGAGTTCGTGGGGTTGATGACTTTGGAGTTGTGAGTGCGCCAGGCAGTGATTACGCCGGTTAGAATTTGCGTTTTATCCAGTTTTTCTCCGTCACGCAATCCACGCTTTCTCCAGGTCCAAAGTTGTTTGTGAAACCGAGTTCGAAATCGAATCGTCACATCATAGCGAACGCCATCAGTCATTGCTGCTTGGCAGGCACCGTCAATTCAGACGTGAAAAATCGAGTTCTTGACGTGCGTGGCCACTGAACGCTTTTTGAATGTTTGATTGTCTTTTCATCATCAGGTACTGAACAACGATGCGGCAAATCACTTCATCATTCTCTTTCGTGACGCTGGAATGCAGTACAAAAGTCTCTACACGTACAACATCGAAAAAGAGGAAGTTCTCAAAATCATTGGCGTCGGTCCAAAACAGCTTTTACCAAAAATGCTTGATAGGTTTTATAAGTGAGTATTTTCATATTTTTTTTAATTTGGATAATATTTTAAATTTTTGTTTAATGGTTAATGACATGTTTAAAATGAATAAATACAAAAGATTTCCTTATCATTATGGTTGGAATTTGCAGCAGTGTGCATGGCATTTACAGTTGGAAAAGCACCCTCACCTCCTGATAGCATGTGACCAGCATTTAATTAACCCAATCTCGCACTCTCTCGTTAGTCTTTCCTTAATAATAAGCATGAAGGTTTTCGGAGCTTCTTTTTTTTTCATTCTCAGTTGATTTGAACTCTTTTTTTTTCTGTCGCATGTTTTACGTTTGCGGTGTTTGTTTGTGCTTCCGTAGATACAACTCGGGCGCAAAGAGCTTCAGTCAAATCACGTCGACCAAGCACCTCTCGGCCACCATAGACGCGGTCACCATCCTCGGCAGCCTCTGGTCCAAGAAGACTTCCACCCCCGCTAAGAAACCCCCTCAGCTTTACTGACCTCTGACCTTTCCGCAGGTACGACTCTGGCGGCAAGAGCTTCTCGCACATCAAATCGACGCGTCACCTGTCTGCCGCGGTTGACGCTGTCACCATTCAGGACTCCCTCTGGCAGAAGAAGCCGAGCGCTGGGCCCGTGAAGAAAGCCTGCGCAGTGCAGATGTACTGAGTTATATCAAACAAAATACTGTCAAATCAAAAAACGTTCTTGCGCTGGCATTCCCTTCAATTTCATGTGATCAAAAAATGTCTTCTTTTTTTTCGGTTTTTATCTGAATCTCAGTTTTTATTTTTTTATTTTTTTTCTCGTCTGCGTGTGATTTTTTTTTTTTTCTGTCAGGATAAGAAACGACGGACTACTTGTGGTTTCACGTGTGTCGCTTATGTATTCTGTGCATCTCAACTGTCTTAATACGCCAGCTATTCCGGATCTGCTTTTGGTGTAAATCAACAGTGTTGATATCAGACGGCATTTTTCAGGTGACTGAAATGTGATTGAATGATTGGCCTTATACGATACGTGCATGACAAGCGAGGTGTCTTTCTGTTTGGGTTTTTTCTTTTCAAATGTGTAATTTGATCAGAATAATATGGTTATTCGGTGCTATCTCATTACTTAAACTTTTTTTACTCCATATTTGTTTTTTTTTTCTCCACTATTTCGATAAAAATAAATTAATCTCAATCTCAAAGAAAGTGAATAGTTTGATTCTTGTGACATCAAAACTCTTAAAAAAAAAACAAATGCTGGCAAATTTATTTTTTGAGTTTCAACCTTCAAAACAGCTTCCAATGATTTTTCCATATTTTTTTTCGCATTCCTCGTTTAATTAACTTCATTTCTTGTGATACGCTTTGTATAAATACTTTTATTTTTAATACGTGTACAAAACAAAATACAAAAAAAACTTAAAATCTGAATGTTGCCTTAATTTATTTGAGCACTTGTACATAGTAGAACCTTAACAAATGGTGTGGTTGAAAAAAAAAAACCACGGTGTGATAGCTTCTTTCTAATAATTTCTTTTGCATTGGCTGCTGAGTGTCCTGGGTCTTGCGTTTGACCTTTGAACTTTATTGTAATTAGCGCTGTTTCCATTTCTATGCACTGTGGCATCCCATCTCTGCTATTTAGGTCAACTTCATTGCAGCGAAATATAAACATGTTCTCAAAACAATGTCTCTGATTGTCTTTATTCAGACTTGGTGCAATGAACGATCACAACTCTATGCATTATAGCAATACAATAAACTCCTATATCCAAAGGGTCATCTGAGAACGCGTTGGTCCAAAGCATGGAGCACTGCATCAGACGACGTTATGATTTCAGCTGACTTATAAACCGTTATGATTGACATGAAATTCCGCTAATCACTTACATGTACCGCCGCATCAGGACCAAGTCGCTACCTCAGTGCAAAAAGGGTGTAAGTTGAGGTACCAAACAATGAAGATAAAACCCAAAAACTATTTTTTCATAAATCATTGGTAAACAAATTAGAAACTTAGATTATCATGTCCAAATGGGTGATTGGAACCCCTTTAAACATTCAATTACTATTAGTTGTGATAAAATAAGGAGATTTATACAGATTTACGACTTACATCCTTATTGCATTGCCTCGAAGCACTGTGACACTGTGTAATGATGTTATTATGTTTCAATCACTTACTTCTTTATTGCATTTACAAGTAGACCTGTTACAAGGGTCTGTATTCGAGGTTATATATCTGTCACTAAATCTTGTTATGGTTAGTTTGTTTTCAGGATCAGGTAATCCGTCGATATTTCCAACATGATTCGCAGTTTTGCACGTCTCTGAGGCAACATTTCTCATCTACAAAGGATCTCTTGTCAGGAGGCATAATGTTGTCTCAGCAAGATTCAAACAAATGAATGTCAGTTGGCACTTGGCTCTACTATTATATATTATGTATGGGGTATTAGCAGTATCACCATTAAATTTAGAGAAATTCTAAATGTAGCCAATAAAAATATTATTGCGTACGTATTCAGTTCAATTGAGTCAAGGTGATCACTCCTCGGCTTGTAATATTAGTGCTCATTGATGTTCAGTTTGTACATGAATGCACTGCGTTGGCTATATAATATAGCCTCCTTTTGGGTCCATTTTGAAATAACAGCTCATACACAATACAAAAACATTGACATAGGTCACTCTAATTTTAGAATAAAGACCTATAAATAATTGCAAGATGACATGCATGATTCCTGGATTGACGCCATCTCCCTGAATTCAAGATTCACAAGAAAGAAGCAGACAAGACAACAGTTGACGGGAGAAAATATTTATTTTGAAAACTCGTCATAAACTGAACAAGTCATGGATGTTTCTTTTTCTCAATTTTTTTGGCAATATTTATGGAATTTTTGCACTAATTTTTGGTCAACTAAAAAATGATTTAGTTTTATTTTTTATGCTTTTTGAAATTCAACAAAATGAATATATGATGTCAAGTAAATCAATCTAATTTAAAGACTAAACATAAGACAAACAGAAATGATGTAATAAATCTTCACAAAGGTTAAAACAAAAAAAGGTGCAGAAGGAATAAAAAAAAATAAACTTATCACTAAGGAAGAGAAAAAAAAAAGTTGAATTCCAGAGAGGAAAAAAAAAAAAAACAAACAAAAGAAAAACTGAAAAAGGTGCAAGAAAAAAACTTAAAGAGGGAAAACATCTGGGCTATGGGCCGTGCATGAGATGCACTTACACACAAAGACAGTTGTATCATTTTTAGGTTTTTTTCAGTGAGATTTTTACGATTTTTTTTGCGTGTTTTTTTTAACATTTAGATTTCAATTTTTATGACGGATTCTTGTGTCAGTGGAGCGCAGTTTCCTCAAACGACAATATACAAGAGGAAGAAAAATAATGATAGCGCGCTTTCACATGTTCACAGAGAACTCCACCAGCGACAAAGTCGACAGAATTTGCAAACCATCCTTTAAATGCTCCCAGTGGCTTCAAACCAACTAGATAACCTGTCTTAATTAACGCCAGACCAATTTCAGCTTTCATGAGATTTTACACAAGAGGGGGGTGGGGAGGGGGGGGGGAAGGGAGGGGGGGTTATATATATATAGGTGAGGAGTGAGCAGCCCAAAAAAAGTCCAAACGTCGCTGGCCAATTAACTACAGTCGACTTTGCCAGCCACAGGCAGCAAGGCAGCATTGCAAATTCTTAGACACCACTCACTGCTTGTCATCAGACAATATAAGGTTGCATGTTTTCGATTTTTTTTGTTTTGTTTATTCTATTGTAGGCCAAGCCCCTCCTTCGCTCTGCCTGGGGCTTGGCGGCAGGATCGGCTGCGCTTAGGAAGAAGACTTGAGGGAGGGGATGGGGTCGGTGCTCTCCTTGGCCTGGTGCGCCTGCAGCACAGCCACGGCCTCCTCCACCTTCGCCTTCAGAGACTCACGTGACTCCAGCATATGCAGCAGCTCAGAGTTGTCGATCTCGAGCAGCATGCCGGTGATCTTGCCGGCCAGATCAGGGTACATGCTCTGGATGAGAGGGAAGAGGCGCTCACCCAGCATCTGCTTCTGCTCTTGAGGAGCGGCAGCCGCCAGCATGGAGGCGGTCAAAGGCTCCTGGCCCTGGATGACCACGGCCGTCTGGGCCTGGGGCTGGGCGGCACCACCAGGCACCTGGCCAGTGGCGTTGCGCACAGCCTGCGTATACTTGAAGGGGGCGCGCTGTTGGCCTCCCGCTTGCATGGCTCCGGGCTGAGCAGGGCGGTTGACTTGAGCACCTGGCATGCCTGCAATAAATACCGTCAGCACTTGCACTCCATCTAACCATGTGATACTCACGGAACTCGCCAGTGATGGGTCTGGAGTTGGCACCAGCGCGCACCTGCTGTGTGTTGGGACGTGGGTTGCGCATGGGCCCACTGCCCGGAAGCTGAGCATAGCCGGCAGTCTGGGCACGGGGGTTGGGTGCCTGCCAACGAGGGGTCGAGCGCACCTGGGGAGCGATCTGTGTGGGAGCGTAGAAGCCTCCGCGCTGGGTCTGAGCCATGGTCGGCACAAAGTATCCGGTTCCGCCCGGCCCAAAGATCTGGTTGACGCCCTGTCCCTGCATGCGCATACCAGCGATGCGCTGCATGTACTGAGCAGCCAAGTGAGCCTTGCGGTCCTCCTTGCGCTGAGCCAGAGCCACGTACAGGGGCTTAGCCACCACAATGCGGCCGTTCATCTCAGTGACGGCCTTGGTGGCCTCCTCAGGAGAGCTGAAGCAGACGAAGCCAAAACCCTTGGTGCGGCCACCCTCAGTCATCACGCGGGCGCTAGTGATGGTCCCGAACTGAGAGAACTCCTTGCGCAGGCGCTCGTCATCAATCTGCTCGTCAAGGTTCTTCACGTACAGGTTGACGCCCTGGTAGCGGTTGATGCGCTCCATCTTCATGCGCTCAAACTTCTCCTTCAGCTCAGCCTGTCGCTCGGCCTTCTTCTGGGCGCGCCCCACGTAGATCTCCTTGCCCTCGACCTCTTTGTTGTTCAGCTCCTCAACGGCCTTCGCTGCAGCCTCATGGTCATCAAAACTCACAAAGCCAAAGCCTCTCTTCTGACCCTCTTCCGTGTTCATCATCTGCAAATCAAATTAAATTAACATCGTTCTGAAACACGCCTCACACATACCTTGGCGCTGATGATTTTGCCAAACACTTCAAACATCTCTCGCAGCTTCTTGTCGTCCATCGTTTCATTGAGGTTCTTCACATAGACATTTGTGAACTTCTTTGCTTTGTCTCCTAGCATTTCCAAACGCTCCTTGCGTGACATGAAGCGACCAACAAACACTTTCTTGCCGTTGAGCAACATGCCGTTGACCTTCTCGATGGAGTTGCGAGCGGCCTCTTCCGTCTCAAAATGCACAAATCCGTAACCAAGGGATCCATTCTGATCCATGGCGATCTATGAGAAACGAAAGAAAATATCACATGCAACCAATACCAGAAGTGATAAACATACTTTGCAAGAGAGAATGTTGCCGAAGGCAGAGAATGTGTCGTACAGAGCTTTGTTGTCGATGTTCTTGTCGAGGTTCTTGATGAAGATGTTGCCGACTCCAGATTTGCGCAGAGAGGGATCACGCTGTGACCACATGATACGGATGGGGCGGCCTTTGATCGCGTCAAAGTTCATGGTATCCAGAGCACGCTCAGCTGCAAGGACAAGGTAGGATTAAACTAAGTGCGCAAAATAAAAGTGAACAAATAATTATAAAAATTTACACCAATAATCATGGGGAAAACACTTCTGCAAATAACATTTACGTGATTAACCATAAGATGAGGGGAAATATCAGAATGCTGAAAAAGGCAAACACGAAATTCGTGAACATGTGTTGATGTGTATTACGAGGCATGGGGGTTGGAGTTGAAAAACCCGATTTTTTTCAGTTTCCGGTCACATTAATAAGAGAAATATGAAGCATCCATGCATCTAAATGCGGTTAATACCGGTACAGAGAAAGAAAGCGTTCTTACCGTCGGCGGGTTGCTGGAAGTTGACGTAGGCATATCCCAGGGATCTCCTGGTGATCAGATCCCGACACACTCGGATCGACAACACGGGTCCGGCCGTCGAGAATTTCTCGAACAGCATAGCCTCAGTTACGTCCGGGTGGAGGTCCCCGACGTAGAGGGAGGCCATCGGGTAGCTGGGTCCCTGTGGTTGTTGCATGTTGAATCAGAAGTGAAGTAGGAAGTATCAAATATGGCGACACGTGAGATACAGCTGCAATTCAACTCCAACTTCAATCGACGACAGCGCTGTTTCCTTGCTCCTGTTTTTGTAGATTTTCCGGTATTTTGAGATTTTTTTGGTTGGTATTTTTGTATCTTTATATTTTTTTTGTTCAGTATATTTTCTTTAGTGTTGTATGACGCAAAATGTTCACACAACACGTGCAACCCCTGCAGTGAGTGAAAATGAGGAAGAGGCGGAGGTGGAAAATGCTTTATATACTCCCACGCGGAGGGGCACACATCGGGCGGCGAGAAAATAGTGCGGGCCTTTTTTTACAATTTATACAAAATTCCGGAAATATTACTCAGATATATCAATGAAAATGTTACTTTTAGTGTTGCTTTAATAATTCGAAATAACTTTCGGACTAACTTACCTGAAATGAGAAAAAATCGCCAATGTTTTGGTTGGTCTCGTTTTCTGAGCTTGGTTTCGTATCACGCAGTAAAATAGGCAAAAAAAATCGCGCCTCTTGATTGTGACCTCAATGAGGGCAACTCAGGTGAAATGTCCTCTTCCTCTCTGAAAATCTAATTAACCGAAATATTTAAATTTGGAAGGCGGGTTTCTGATTGGACGCGCTTGTTGCACGTCGGTTGCCATGGAAATAACATGATTTCTCCTTAAATTTCTGTTCTCAGAATAAAAGTGAATGAATGGTTGAATATCATATAATAATTATTATTATAGGAGATACGGGTTTATTGAGTATTTTGGGTGTCGGGTTGATAAATTTTGAATTTTAATATTTTAACGATGACAAGTTCTCATACTTTTCATTCATTGGCACGATTGTTGCGCCATATGGTAATTAATTATGAAATGAAAAATCATGGAATCATTAATTAATTATGGAATGAAAAATCGTGGAATCATTAATTAATTATGGAATGAAAAATCGTGGAATCATAAAATGATACGAAATATAATACAATTAATGTACTCCCTGTATGTGCACAACAATTACAGTAAACCTAATCTAAAACAGTCATAGTTATATTTCTGAATTGAGAGAAGAAATGAACGTTCAACTCGGTGTGGACTGTGGAATCAGTTGATTAACAACCTTCATGCGCTACTAAAAACATATTAGGCCTAAGCAGCGAATTAAAAGACTCGTGCAGCTCTTAAGAAGAAACAAAATCACTGAATAATTTTATTTTTAGAAATCGATTTTTTTTTTTTTTTTTTTTTTTTTTTTTTTATGCGATTCGGAAGAGAAAAAATTCTATAAAAATATCACGTGAACGGGCTCAACGGAGACGAATAAAATGTTCAAGACAGTCATAATGTGCTCATATACATGTCATGGAAATGGCATCAAAATAGACTTTGTTTCCCATTCTGGGATCCCAGCCTTAACAAATTCACACATTAAAAAAATTATCTGACTGAAAAGAAAATATATACATTATATAAATACTTAAAGGGCCAATGAAACGAACGGAGTTATAATTGCAATTATTCTTGGGTAACTCTTATTTATTTTGTGCCAGGAAATTTGCGAAATAGATAATTTATTTCAAACATGCTTGGCCACATTATGCCTTCCATGTTAGAAGAAAAAAAAATCATTTATAGTGTCTAGACAATCACGAAATCCTGGTAGCATTAATTTTGAACACTCACGTGAGCAGTAGACAAGCGGGCCTCGTGAAATGGACATTATTCGTATGGTGTCTCGTATGGTGAACGGTTTCGAGGTTGGTTCATCCAAGAGCAGGATAGATGAAGTGGAGCGAGCATCAAGGTGACCGTGCGGAGGCATTCCATACAACACACAGCACTTTGAAATACCTTCAAAACCTCGCAAACACTTGAGTATGACAATGTACATCCCGTTTTGGCGATTCCAGGGCTCATTTATCGATCTGCATGGTTATTCAGAAGGCTTCTGGATAGCCCTCTTTGAAGCGCTGTTAGCCGTACCATATATAGTAAAGTTTCGGCAATGTCTCAATACATTCGTGTGCAGAATTCATAGGGGTGTCTCTCGTGTCCATTTCACGAGACACTGTTTGCTACAGTTCATGTGAGTACTCAAAATGAAGGTCACCGGGACATGCAAACCAATTATTGAACCTGTAAGGCGTGAGGTTGGTGAGCATCTTTGACATATATATTTATTTCGCAACATTTTGTAAGGATTTATGGGATAGACTACGCTGTAATAAGGGAGGTCAGTGGGCAGCTACAATTCGTGATGCCAATACAAGCAATCGCCGTTACACGTACAATGACCACTCTTAAAACGTCGTTGGTCCAGCTTTGGAAAGAACCTTTTCAGAAAAGCATGATGACAAATTCGCTGTGTGAAATTCGACTAATTTATTGTGCTCTGTTAGTGCATCTTCCGAATTCGGCGCTGTGTAGCCCAGGGCCTACCCACACGGTTGCGTGACGTCACATTACATAACAACTAAGCCTTTAACAGCCATCGCGGCGGCCATCTTGTCTAACATGTGAGTTCGCTTGACCACCCGCTTGACCACACGCTGGGCTGATCGATGAGCGTAACCGTGTTGACACTTTCCTCTTCCCAATATTGCATAGCATAACCATTACTGATAAGATATGAAAAAAAATTGTGAGTGATTCAAATTAAACACGTACAGGTCGCTTTATTGTCAGTTTCACAATTCGCTGATTTGCTCTGCTGAAGCAGCTCCGTTGTTGAGAAGGAGCATGCAAGGCACCTCAGAGCAATAATGTATCTGTTATAGGATGATCATTGAAGCCAAGATATCGACGAAACATGTTGTGCATGTTCTCAACATGATCTTGGTTGAGTTAGCGCATGCATAGGTATGAAAGCTCTCCTCCCCCCAACAACACCATTCTCCTCCACCAGAAGCTCCACACACAAATCTCTCATGGCATGCAGAGCCAAGCTCCACCCTTTGTAGCTGACATGGACCTCGTCCGATTTATATGTGCTCCACCCTTAATTTGTAGCTCGCAAAAGTATCCTGTTTGCCAACGAGCTTTCATTTCGTTCAAATAAAGACAAGTCAAATGACAAAAAGTGGTCAAATCGAGCCAAGTCAGCAGCAAGAGCTCGTGAGGTGATGGCCTTTTTACCGGGTGGAGCCTTCACACTCGAACTGTTGGCAACGTCCCATAGGCTAGTCATCTCCCCCAAGAAAAGCAGCAGGAAGTTTTCCTTGCCCGACACAGAACTTCATAGGTGCAGATGCAGAATGGCTGAACAGCCAGGCTGACCTTGATATTCTTCCCTTGGGGTAAGGAGAAGTGCTTCTCAGTCCACTTGGGCAGGGCTCTGATTGGATTCAAAGAATCCAGGTCAAAGAGGGATTCCAGGTGGCTCCACTTGGTCACACCCCTCTCCCCGTACAGAGCAAAGTGGATGTTTTTTTGTCTTGAAATTATTTCTCATGTTCTTCACGAGATGCGGTGGATCAGGGATGATGTACACTTTGGTGTTATCCTTCAGGATGTAGGGGCGTTGCATGGATACTTTGCTATCGTTGACCCACTTCCCACATGATGACCCTGGTCCACGATCACTGCTTTGACAACAAAGCCGGCTTTGTGAATAGCACCGATGGCATCTGAGATAATTATATCCAATTCGGGAGCAGACAAGTAAGTACAGATGACATGTAAATTATATTTATTTTATTTTATTTATTTTATGTAAATTTTCTGTGGTGTAGCCTACTACCATGCATCCGTCGCTGTGTATGAGATTCGGCGTTGTGAATTGTGTTCCAAAGTGGACTCGTGGTATTTTCGTCGTAGTGGAATGTGATTCGTCGTTCTCGTGATTGTGCTGCAAAATTAGCTTACGTCTGGCTGCGTCGTTGTGCATAATGCGTGTCACCATAGTCACGATGCGTGGATCGTGTGTGGCGTGATACTTCTGGAGACGAATAGTAATTCAAATGCCGTCGTTTGCAGTTGTGTTGTGTACTGAGTAAATAGTACATTGAGTGGACTTATGTATAATGATCAGCTGATTGACTCTATCTTCTTTGCTCTTATGATGCAGCTTTAATTAAGACACAAAGTTTCGTATATGTTGATAATAACTATTTGGTGTTCTCATTATCTATCCTGGGTCGGCACTCTGTTTTACTTATGGTACAATGATTAATAATAATCTGATGATAAGTTATTAGTTGTGATGAATACTGATAACGACTAGAGACTAGGAATTATGATGGACATTCCAGGATGATATACCAGTATATTTCGTGCATATTTTTGAATGTGGTTCGAATCATCATAGGAGTATTGGAAGCATCTCAATTTTTTATAATGAAACATTTTAATTCAAATGGGGGAGGGGTGTAAGGATTTATCGGATAGACTACGCTGTAATGAAGGAACATCAGGGGAGGTCAGTGAGCAACAACAATTCGTGATGCCAACAAAAGCAATCGCCGTTTCACGCGTCACCCATAGCACTATGACCATAGCACTATGGCCGTCTGCCTCTGACAGCCATTCCTTTGACCAGTTAACAGATAAATGGGGAAAACATTCGGATCTTTTTGATTGAGTCAAAGTTGATGAATGCTTACCGAAACACTCTCGATAATGACTTGAGCTGATGCCAATCCATGATCGTTTATAAGTTGGGCGGTGACAGAGCGAGAGAAGAGAAGAGAGGAGGGAATCTGCGCTGACCTTTTTCTCTCCCTTGACCACTCGGTCCCGGTGGCTGTAATATTCAGAAATTAAAAGTGTTGTAACTTGGAGTCATGGAGTCCTCTTCCTTCAAGGTCTCTCCGCCGTAGAACACGCACAAGAAGAAAGGTAAATTAGTGTCGACCAACAAGGACACTATTTACAACGTGTACAATTTTCTCTCGACATCAGGCTCATTTAACAGAATAAAAAAGCGAGAACAACGTGAGAAATCGAGAACCAAACTGTCAGGTTTTACGATTTCATTACTATACGTATCATACTATCACACATTTATCTTAATAATTGAAACGAGAGAAGATGACTTGCATTTTATATTTAATGAAATCAAGAAGGACATTAACGCACCGCTATAGTTACGAAGGAGGTAATATATATTACTAGTATATCAATAATTGACATCGAATTTGGACAAATCCAAGTTTTAGTTGCAATCAACATGATAATTTAGTGCGAAAAAAAGGCATGTGTAATGAAGAATTTATTTATAGATTCTCTGTCTGCGTCTCCAATGAATGAAATTGACACGCGATGTCTTCACCCAAAATAGCCACGTCGTCAGAGCAGAAGATAGTGAAATCCACAATTTGGGACAATTTGTTTCTCGCAAAGTTGGCGCGTTTCTCAGCAACGCAAAACATTAGTATGTTTTTATCTTTCTGAATTTAAAAATTAATTGAATAATAAAATGAACTGTTCATTTCCGTGCATTCGTTCTTTTTAGATCGATCGTTTGGTCTGGAGGCGAGTAGCCATCCAAACTAGATAGCCAAACACCTTTCTCTGACACCGTTAGCTTACGTTTCATCTTCGCCTATAATTAAATTAATTAATGATTTGATTAATTATCATTCCTGGTTAATGCTAGCACCAGCTTCTGTTATCAAATTCTTTTTGTTCATAATTATAATACCAGAGTAGCGATCAGCAATGATGTTTTACTCGTCTCCTCACCCTTCCATTTCGCGCATCCTTACGAGTGTCAAATTAATCTTCTCTACGCCAATCATAACGTCCATGGTTGCGTTATGACTGAGTCTCCTGCTTGGGAAATACCAATCCGAACGTTATCAATTGCACCAGCAGATATACGAGAGAACATGCAAGTCTTGTGAGTTATATCCATTAATTTCTTCAACAATCAACATCCAGGGCATAAAATTAATGACCCTTCTTGTAACAGATACACACATGGTACACAAACTCGTACTCGTAACATCCGGATAAGAAAACCAAGTAACCCAGTTGATTAATAAAGCACAAAATCACGTATAATGTATTCAAAAATTGAAGAAAAAAAAAAAGAAGAAAAAAATCACCGCAAAACATATAAAATGTCGCATCTTTATTCTGATGAACACAAAACCATTCTCTTTGAAACAAACATGAAAGAGGAACAGAAATATAACACAAGAGTAAATACAAAGACAAGTTTCAAAATGGTAGGGAAAAAAAAAAAAAAAAAAAAAAGGTAAACAGAAAAGAAAAAAAGAAAAGTGTTCGACACCATCATAAATACATAGAATAATTATAATAATATAATAGCAGACACAACACAATATCAGTCTTTGAATTAGATGTTTTTTGGAGTCGATTCACAGCACGACGCAAGATGATCACCAAGAGATTCCACTGACGCTCTCCTTCGTTAACATCTCCTGAAACTCATCGTTTGATAGTGATTCTAAATTTAACATGCTGACCACAGGAAGGCTATTAATCTTGGGGTCTTGGTCCTCCTCGTCAGACTCGAGGATGACGCCGTCCAGTTCTTCTCCATCGAAGCCGAGATCATCGTCCTCTTGCTCTTCCTCGCCAAAGTGGCCGGTCTTCAGGTGGAAGGCCAGGTCGTTCTGCGTCGACGCCTTGAACGAACACAGGTGGCAGCAGTACTTGATAGGCGACACCGGAGTGTCGTCCCTGGCGACGGGCACCAGTGGCGCCCTCTTGCCCTCGTAGCGAACCTTCTTGCCGGTCTCCGTGTTGACAAAGATGATGGGCTCGTTGGCGTGAGCCGCGGACATGTGACGCCTCACGCGGAATCTGAGGAAACAAAGATGTCAGGGATCGGAGAGAAGGAAAGAGGAGGTCTCACTGCATGTGGTACTTCTTGGGGCAGTATCCGCACTGCCATTTTGGAGGGTAGTGCGAGACCGCGTGCATCTTCATGTGCTCCTTGTTCACCGTGCAGTAGTTGCAGTGGATGCAGCGATACATGCCGTCAGCGTCCGCTTGCAAGGGAATGTTGAATGGCTCACCTTCAAAGTACACAGCTGTGGAAGAACAGAAAGCGAGCATGCTATACGTCCAAGAGGAGCATGCTCTACTGACTGGAATTGCTGCCGTCCGATGGCGGGAACGACTCGTTCAGCACGGTGCTCGACGAAGACGGCTCCAACTTGATCTTGAGAGGAGGAATCGGGGGCTGGGCCGCAGGTGACACAGTGCGAGTGCGCTTGGGACTGGGAGAGGAGAGCGCCGAGGTGGTGGGCGTGGCCTGTCGCTTGGTGGGGGAGGGGCTGTCCAGTGGAATGCCCTCCACCCCTAGTCCTTGGTAGATCTCCTCCGTGATGGGAGGCATGGGCACTGGCTTCACGTCTGGCAGTTTGGTGTACCGCATGGGTTTGTTAGGGTGCTTCATCACGTTGTGCTTGGTCACGTGACTCGGGTAGTTGAACTCGGCTGGGCAGTAAGAGCACTTGATGGTTTTAGGGCCGTGCCGCAGCAGCATGTGCTCTGAGACCTTGGCCCTGCGCATGTGGAAGTACTCGCACAGGGGGCAGCGCTGAATCACCATGCCCTTCTTCAGGTTCTTGATCCACATGGCGCTCGCTCTTGGGTACGCGCACGTGGATTTGCGCGCAGTGCCAATCTGGTAGTCGTCTTCCTCGTCCTTCTCGTACTCGTCCTCTCCATCCTCCTCCATCCTCTCATCCAGGTACTGAGCAGGCTCCTCGGGAAGGACGTTCTCAATCGTGTTGAAGAGGTGGCTGTCCGACTCAGCTCCGTCACTCACGACACTAAGTTCTTCCGTGGGAGCGGGGAGTGAGTACTTGTTTGGGGTGTTGACGGTGATCACTTTGGTTGAAGCCTTCATCATCTCCTCCAGCAGCTTCTCTTGCTCCTTCTCCTCCCTCATGATGAACTTGACGCCGTGACTTTTGTGTTTCACCCGGAAGTGCTTCTTCATTGACCCGCTGTCCGGTTCTTGGAATTCGCAGTAGGCGCACAGACACGGCTTGTACCCGATGTGCCGGCACAGGTGACGACGGATGTCCCGCTTGGACTCCTGTCGCAAACCGCACTCCTGGCATTCGTAGACCGTTTTAGTCCGGCTGTTGAACGACTGCGCCTGGGGCACTGGCTTGCCTTTGCGGATCTTCTGGAAGTGTTGCAGGACCTTGTTTTCGAGGTCTTCGTCCTTTTCCTCTTGGACCTTGGGCGGTTTCCCTCGATGGCAGCTGCGGATGTGTTTCTTCACCGTGAAGGAGCGCACTCCCCTGAAGTTGGGACAGTAAGGGCAGAAGAAAGGCCGGTACTTGAAGTGGATCATCACGTGGTGCTTCATGGCAGTCGGAGCCACGTCTCTTGTTATGTAATCGCACAGGGAGCAGCTGTAGTGGCTGATGGGCCCAGACTCAGATGCAACGACGGCGGGAGGCGAAGGAGGAGCGGCCGGCTCAAAGGCCTCTTCCATCGGAATGAACTCGTCGACCGTGTTCGGGGCTTTAGGCGTGGAGGTCGAGGGGCGTGCCAGCGCTGCCTTGCGACCGACCATCTCGATCGAGTCGAGGTCCTTGACTGGGTCAAAATCCAGCTTTGGAAGGTTCGGGTGATGCCTGCGCATGTGTCGCTTCATGTTCTCACGGTAGAGGCAGATGCTGCTGCAGTGCCTGCACCGGAACGGCCCCTTCCCCTTCCTCCTGGGTAGCTGCACATTGACGACAGCCTTGGGTTCTTCTATGACTTCGGGTTCATCAAGGAGTTCCATGGGGATAGGCTCAGGGAAAAGCGGCGGCTCCCTCATGGGGAACACTGGCTGCTGGACCTCAGGGGTGACGGGGAGGGGCATGGCCTCCTCCTCCTCCTCCTGCTCCTGTTCCTCCACCAGGGGTTGTTCATCCAGAAGAGGAATCACCATCAAAGGCTCCTCGTCCTCTTTGGCCGATTCATGCTGGTTTTTGTTGAAGTGGTCAAACGGCTTATAAGTGACTGGATGACCTTTGTGGCGAGCGAGGCAGTGCGTCTGCACTTTGGAAGCATTGGTCGCTTTGAAGGGACAGTAGCAGCAGCCGAACATGACGTGCAGCTTCCGATGCGCCATGATGGCCGGCAGCACAGACGAGCGATGTGGGCACTTGTCGCACAGGTACTCGCTGCCGTCCAACTCAGGAACAAAGGTCTCCGTGCTGGTCGGTTCCGCGACAAAGTCTTCATCACGCTCCTCCGCCTCCTCGTCCTGCGCGGTTTCCCCCGAGAGCAGATGAGTGAAAGACTTGGTCTGCGGTGCCTCCACCATCTCCATATTCTTGTCCAGGTACTGCGCGTGATCAACCGCCATGTGCCGGATGGAAGGCTCCAACTCTGGGTGCTCTCTGGCCTGATGCTTAAGAGCCAGCTGCTTCTTGTAGAAGTACTTGTTGCAGTGACTGCATTTCACCGGCTTCAGTTTCATGTGGTGGCAGATGATGTGGTACCGCACGCGTGCCCTGTTGCCCACCATGCCACAGATGGTGCACCGCATGGGCATGTCCTTAGCCGCGATGGGAGCCAGTCGGCTGAGGTCCTTGTTTTTCGTGCAGCTCTGCTCCTCGGCGGTCGCTGCTTGCACGATGGCGTCGGCAATGTCTGCTGAAGCACACGGGTCAATTCGCTCCATGTTCTTCTCAATATCAGCTGAGTGCAGCGAGAGAACGTTAACGACGTTGGTGCTCTGTCCCGGGTGTTCCCGGACGATGTGCTTCTTGGTGCTCTCCCACTTCCAGAAGTACTCCTCACAGTGCGGACACTGCACCGGCTTCAGTTTCAGGTGATGCACCGCCACATGATATCGCAGCCGGTTCTTGGAGTCGACCAGCCCACACAGCTTGCAGCGCCACAGGTCGGCCATCTTGCTGGACTTCTTCACCTCCTCCAGATCCTTCTGGTTCAGCACGGTTTCACTGCTCTCCAACTGGTAGCGGGCGTTACCCTCGCCCTCCTCCACCTGGCTCTGCATGACGTCGCGAGTCTGTTGCGACTCCAGGCAGTTCCACGTCGTCCTGGCTCTCGGCTTACCGCTCAGTGACTCGATGTACTTGTTGATGTACTCCACCTTCTCCGCTACGACGTTAATGAAAGCGATCTCTTTGCCGGGGTGCTCGATCTGAACATGTCGCCTGATTGCGTCCCGCTTCCAGATGTAGATGGAGCAGTAGGGGCAGCGAAGGGGCTTCAGCTTCATATGCTTCGCCAGCACGTGAGTCTTCACCTTGATCTTGTTGCCCAAGGTATGACAGAGCTTACAGCGCCAAATTATGTCCTGGCGACGGCCACAGGGCTGAGCCTCTCCATTCATGTCGTCCATGAGGTCGGGTGGGGGCATGCCTTCAGCTTCCTCAACAGGAGAAGAACTCTTCTGCGGCGGCAGTTTCGGTTCGGAAATCTTCTTTGATGGCGATCCTTGGGAGAGGTTACTGGAGAAGGATTTGACGATGGATTCAGAGATCTCCGGGTCCATCAGAGACTCCTCATCCAGAATGGGAATGTCCTGGTCCGTGACCACGGCGTAAGTCAGCATGCTCTCCGTCTCTTCGATGGGTTTAACGCACTCCATTTCAGCACGACGGTGCTTGATGCCACCGGCCATGTTCGGATGAACGCGGGCCAAATGTGACCTCACCGATCCGGGTCGATTTCCTTCGTAGTTGCAGTAACGACACGTGTATTCCCTACGCCTCAGGTGCTGAGAGAAGACGTGCCGTTTGGCGTCAATGCCGCTCCACCGAGAGAAGTACCCGCAGTAGGCGCACTTGTGCACCTTCTGACCCTTCTTGGGCCCGTGGTCGACCGGGTCGAGAAAGGACTGCGTGATGGATTTGGCCAAATTGGACGAGAAGTCCCTCTCCTGCGTGTTGAGAAGCTGGTCAAGGTCCTCGTCCTCGCCCTCCATCACTTCATCCTCCTCCAGTAGCTCCTCGTGTGCCTCCTCCTTGATGTGCATTCCGTCTTCCAGAACAAGGTCATCATCTTCACTGTTGCCGATGCGAACGCCTAGTGACGTCTCGGGATGGCTGTAGCTGCTTGCTCTCTTCTTCAGAATAACCATTGGCTGGTTCGGGTGTTTCATCTTCAAGTGCTTCTTCATCTTATTCACTTCAACCATCGACAGCTCACAGTACTTGCACTTGAACGGGTAGAACTTGAGATGCACGGCCATGATGTGCCGTTTGAGCGGAGACGCTCCTTCCTGGTGGTAGCCGCAGATCTTGCACTTTGACCCCCCGTTCGTTCCATTCTTCACCATGAACGGACCGACCAAATCATCGTAGGCGTTGCCTAACATCTCTGCTCCTGGCATCAGCAACGACTCTCCCGTAGTTCCGTCTTCAATTTTGATGTCCGGCCTCAGCTTACTGTACTCGTCCCCTGAATCGTTCTCCTGCGTGGCTCTAAATGCTCGTACCTCTGCGTTTGGGTGTTGGCTCTGACAGTGCCCCCGCATGCTGCTGCCCTCTGCTGTCACAAACTCACAGTAAGCGCAGCGGTAAGCAGTGCGCTTGCCGTGCTTCAGCAAATGGTGTTTCTTAACCAGCGCTGGGAACTTATCGAGGAAAGCGCACTCCTTACACTGATAGAGCTCTTTGTTGGCGACCTTGTAGCAGTACTGCAAGGAGCCTTCATCTTCATCACTGTGGCTTTCACTGTGAGGCGTCGAGTGGCCGGACTGCGTAAAACAGAGAGATACATGACATGCTAAACAAATAATTGCTGGTCTGATATAACGCTGTGTCGGTCACTACTGGTCACTCACCGGAGATTCCATGCGAGGCGGAGTGCTTTGCAGCCCCGAGGCGTGAATTTTCAAGTGGCGCAAAAGGTTCAACCTGACTTTGTTAGAGAAGCTACACTTGGGGCACTTGATTGGCTCCTGGAAGATCATGGTAGTCGGTAAGGTCTTCTCAAACTCGGCCATCCACGATTCGGAGAGGGATTTGGGCAGAGCAGGAACCGCCTGCGGAGTGATGTTGCCGTGGGCGGTTGACGTGGAGTAGGGCGACTGGTAAGACTCCTGCCACGTGCCCATGCGCTGGTAGGACAGGGGCGACGCCTTCGCCGCTTGCTTCGTGCTGCTTTTGCGCGCGACCCGTTTGGGCAGGGGGGCGTTCTTCTGGGGGCTGAGCAGGACGCCCCCAGAGATGCGAATCGCGATGCCGTCCTCCCCCGGATGGTACTTGTGGATGTGGAAGGTGGCGCCCTTGATCTCAGGACCCCTGTACTTGCAGTACGGACATGCGTAGCCTTCCTTCAAATTCTCGTACTTCTTGTGCATGCTCCTGTGGTTGTAGAGGTTCTTCTGGTTGATGGTGGTGTAGGGACACAGACTGCACGACAGCAGCTTCAGTTTTAGGTCACCGGGGGCGCTGCGTGATGACGAAGCAGCAGATGAGGAGGGCCAGGCACGCTCCGAGAGAACGGGCTCCTGGAGGCAGGAGGGGTCGCCGTTGCCTGAACTGTATGGATCATCCATCTTGTGCTCTTCGTTCAAATGGCTGTTGAAGGCGTCCTGATCGTTGCTGCTGAAACTGCAGAACTCGCAGTGGTACTTGTAGATCTGAACTGATCCGGCGTCAAACAGAGGCGCTTCAGGCAAGCTATCAGGTTCAGGGAGACCGGGAAACACAGATTGGAGGCTGTAGGTTGGCACTTCAGGAGCAGCGGGCGAGGGACTCGAAGCCACCTGAACGTTGTCGTTGAATCGCTGGCGTGACTTGGCGTACTGCACGCTGATCTTCTTCACCATTTCAAGGTCATTCTCCGGGATGCCAGAAATGTGAGCTTGGAAGGCGGCTTCAGACTTGTGCGTGTGCACGATGTGTTTGAGGAACTCGGCCCTCCAGATGTAAAATCCGTGGCAGAAGGGACACACCACCATGTCCTGTTTGTACTCTATGCAGTCCTGCACGACCTCAAACTTGAACGGCATGTTGGGATGACGGTCACCAAGATGGTCGTCGATTTTGTCCATCTTGTTGGTGCTCCACTTGCAGTGAGGACACTCGAAGTAGCGCACTTTGTGCGAACCCTCATGGTGCTGAACATGCTGGTGGAAAACGTACTTGGAAACGGCGCTGTAGGGACACACATCGCACAGGTACTGAGCGTTCATGTTGTGCTTAAATTTGTGCAAATTCTCGTGCGAGGCAAGCGTACTGCTGGTGTTGCAGTGGTAATTGCACTGTTTGCACTTGTACATGAGATCATTGGGAGGAGATCGCTCGACCAGGGCGTCATCAGGCACAGGGGACGCAGCTGCGACAGCCGGAGGCGGCTGCTCCTCCTCATGACTCAACGGTTCCTCTTCTCTTGGCTTCGGTGGTTTCGATGCTTTTGCCTTCATGATTTTCACCCCGATGTTGATCTTCTTGGGTTTGTCAGGGTGAGTGTCCCGCAGGTGATTGAGGATATCCGCTTTGAGGGAGTAGGACTGAGGGCAGTACGGACACTTCATCACGCGGCTGATGTGCGTGTGAATGTGTTCGATGAGGCTCTCGACCAGCGCCATTTGCTCGGAGCAGAAGCAGCACTGATACTCGCTCTGGTGGCCATGGTTGTTCATCAAGTGCGCTTTGTATTCTCCCAGGCGCGCAAAGTTCAAGTTGCAGCCAGTGCACATGCACTTGTAGAGTTTGCCGTCAGAGGCGGAGATCATTTTGGAAACGTGCACATTGGCGACGTGGGTGAGCAGCGAGTCGACGCTGTCACAACTCTTGGAGCAGTAAGCGCAGGGGAAATCATCCGTGCCGGAGTGCTTGGTCAGGCAGTGGATGTGCAATGCGTCCGAGTCAACTCCTCGGAAGAAGCAGTTCTCAACGCCGCACTTGAAGTGCTTGGTCGGAGCCTTGACGTCCACAATTTCACGCTGCGATCGCAAATGATTGAGAACATCGGTGAGAGATCTGCGGCTGCGCGAAGGGTTTGGCACACTCTGCACTCTGTTGCAAGCGCCTGGAGAAAGAAAAAGCAGAAATGAATACAACGATTCACAAAATAGGCTTCAAGATGACTCACCAGAAGTACCATTGTCCTCCACGGCGGATGACTCCTCCTCCTCCGTCGCAGGTTTTTCCGAATGTTGGTGGATTTCAGCAACTGCTTCTTCTTTGCCCATACCAAGCCCATTCTGTTGGCCGGCCTCACTCTGTAATAGAAGACGCGGTTGTTTACTAAGACGCTTAGCACGAAGCCAGCTGCGTTTGAGTCGCGTCAGGAGGAAGCGGTGTCGCAGGAATTCTTGCCGGTGGAACGAGTAAAAAGTATGGCTCTTGCGATGGTTGCAAGTGCTGAAGGGGAGGGGCTTAACGTCGGTTTTGTACTTCAGCTTCATCATCCTGACTAAGTACTTCATCACGGCATTTAGCGGGATGCAGTGCGAGATCTGCCTAACCACAATATGCCCAGGGGCGTGTGTACACTCGACTGACGTGCCATGCAAATGCCCAGAGACATGCCTCTGAAAGCGGTCACATGACACGGTGAAGTAATTGCAAGTCAGGCATTTGTATCCTCCATTGCATGTAATGTATCTCCCTGCCCTCCTCAAACACAGTCTGTGGATTCTGCGCTTTCCTTTCTTCCGCTTTCCTTTCTCCTCGCCGCTTCCTTCGGCTGAGTGCAGAACCCCCTCCACTAACTCTGCTTCTATCACAACTTGTTCCTCTCTTTCAGCGTTCAATTCCTCTCTTTCTATGCCACATTCATCTGTAGTCACACTCAGTTCCTCTCTATCAATGGCATGTTCCTCTGTTTGGGTGTTTTGTTCCTCTCCTTCTACTGCCTCTGTCGCCTCAACTGTCTCAAAATTCTCCCTTTCCGCTTGAATTCTTCCTTCTTCCTCATTCCCTTTTTCTTCCAATCTACGTGGCATCTCTTTATCCGATTCCAAAGCAGCTTCTACATTGCCTTCTCCAGTCTCAATCACCGGGTTTAGCGGACTTACCTGTTGATCTATCACCTGATCTACAACGTCCATCCCTTCTCTAACCGGTCCTTTTACACTGACCCCTGACCTCTGAATTGGGATCACCATTGGATATCCTGCACCTGCAGCAGATCCAGCCAAATCTCCATCTGCGATCAGTAACTTTTTTCCGTCAACATCACCGCGGTCGTCTGCACAACGCTTCCTCTTCTTGCCTCTCCTCTTTGGACTTTTCCTCTTGAAAGAACTGTGACTCGACCTGTCCCTCTCCGCCACCAGCATTTCAATGATTCGACTGACCACTGTGCATTTCTTGTCAGCCAAGTTCATCAGCTTCAAGTTTTGCAGCCGGCCGTTCACTCCGCAAGCCCCGCAGTGTCCATCGATGAGGTTGTGCAGATCGTTGAAGACGTGATTGTGGAAGATGGGCAGTGACCCGACTGCCAGGCTGTGGTCAATGCAGATGAGCTGTGACATCTGGTCAAAGCCATAGACCAGTTGATACGAGTGGTGATGCGAGCGGTGCTTGCTGACCTCAGACTTCTCTATCAACACCTTCTGGCCCAAATTATTGGCAGCGGGAACTACGGTGACCACGATGTACAAGGAGGAAGTCATCGCTGCCTCTGTTGGCTTCGGTGATTGAGGCGCTTTCTTAAGTCGCCTTTTCTTTGGTTTCTTTGGTCGAAATTCTTCCCTTGAAGGTTCGTTTACTGGTTCTGCAGTAGCAAAAACTGTCGGGGGATCAGGAAACAAAGCTGCTTGACCATCTCCAAGAGCCTCTGAAGCTTCATCAACTGGTTTGGCAGGAACAGTTGCACTAAGAGATAAGAGGTCAGGCAGTGCAGTTGTCAGTTCTTCCCTTGGAACCTCTGCGTGATCAATCACTGGCCCTGCTTCCTCCGTGGCATCAACTGCCGAAGGGTCATTACCTTGAGTCGCTTCTGCATCTCGCGGAGCCCCTTGCTCCGTGACATTTTTCGTGGCTTGAAAAGTCTGTGCAACTCGCTCAGACTCGTCATTCTCCTCTGCAGTTCTTTTGGTGTCTTCACTCATGCCGACATCTCTCTCTTTCTCATGCTGCTTCTCCTCTCGGAGTGTCCGCTCTCGTATTCTCTGCTCTCGGAGTGTCCGCTCCCTGGCTTTCTGCTCTTTGATCTGCTCAACGCCAACTTCGCTTTCAGGGAAAATGTGACTGAGGTCATCGTCATCCCCAATGACGATCGCCTGCGCCTGCGTGCATCCCTCGCTCTGCGTGACCCCCTGCCTGCGAGGAACAACGCCTTCCAGCGACAACACGGAATCGGTTGGCGGAGCGGTGGGGCCGAGTTTTTCAATGATGTTCTTCACAGCAGCAGACGGCTGCCACTTTATGAAGAACGTTCCGTCGTGATGCTCCGTCATGTGCTTCTTGGCGTGTGGGATCCCCGTCAGCTTCTCGAGGCAAATGCCGCAAGCGTACGGTTTCTTCTCGATGTGGTGCCTGACATGTTCGCAGAAGAGCAAGCGATGCACGGTGCTCAGATTGCACGAGGAGCAGTGATACGCCAGGTCTTTGAAGGAAAACTTGCAGCGAACCGAGTCTGGTTGAATGTCCAAACCAAATGGACAATGCGCATAAAGATGCAGCAACATTTTCGAGAGGCTTTCGCATGAAAATGAGGAGCTATTGAGTAAACAGATGCTGCATTGCAGTTTGCGACCTCGACAGATGAATTGGTCTGCAAACTGATAATTGTCGTCTCTTCCAGAAGGTTCTGCCATCAAGACCTGGTCGACCTGCAACACGAAGATGGTCCAGTTGGAAGACTTACTTCTTGATCAAATGGTTAAGCTTACGAGCATAATGTGAATGGGACTACTGGTCGTATTGATGGGGAAATCTTAGTCAAATCTAAGTTATGCACCACTAATTGTGTTTATGTACAGAACAGAAATACCGGTAAATGTAAAATGATTTAAATAAATAAATACAAGTAATAGCAATAAGAAGCAATTGTTATTGAATAGCAAAAAAAAAAAGAAGAAAAAAAAAACACACACACAATTATTGTGTTTTTTTTTGTTTTTTTTTTTGCTATTCAATAATCAATTGCTTCTTACTGTTATAAACATGCAAACAAAATATCCTTGGAGAGAGTCAAACCGATCTAGATCATGTAAATAAATTATTAAATTAAGTTAAAAATAATTAAATTGTTACGTATTCCCAGCTGCTGCAGCTGCTGTAGCTGCTGCATTCTAATGTCATGAAGTTCGTTTTGTATTCCGAGAAAATGAACGCGTGGTGCCCGGCATCATAACGCACTGGTAACAAAGCGCTGTGCGTGCGTGAATTCGAGGCATTTCTAGCGCCTCGGACCGTGCATTTAGGAGTTGATTTCTCCCGAAGAAGAAGACCTCCGAAAGCAGGAGGGACCGACTAATGAGGTCACTGCACCGCGTGACCCAGGTTGGTCGGAAGCCGAAGGATTTTAAATTCCGATCTAAATCATCACATTATTCTCTGTTCTGTCATGATGGGTCATATTAGGACCCAGCATTGAATTAGACATCAATACTAATATTAACAAGTCACTTACATACAAGCGCGTATTATTGACAACACCATTATCATGGCAGCCACTAAGTGCATCGTAATAAACCGTGCTTGGTGATTTAACTTCGCGGCTCAGTTCTCAGTTCGCGGCTTGCTAATTTTGCCGGCTGAAGAATGTCACGTGGCATTCCAGTCGGATCGACACACAGCGCAACCGACGATGAATCAAAGAGGCGAATATGGACCAGCACACATGGACGCCGATCGATGTCTACGCGATGGAAGCCGCCTCCTCCTCCTCCCTCTCCTCCTCCCGCCGCACAGGAGGAGCAGCAGAAAGCCTGCTCCTTATCCTCTTCAATGCCGCCCTCTGGAGGGGCGAGGCACTCCCGTCAAGCGCGGACGCAAAAACATGCTTCAACGCCGGAGAATGCGGCGACAACAAACAGGCCTCGAAGCGACTTTGACAGCTCAGCCAACATCGACTTATTTATAGATGTTTTGTGTGGATGTTGTTGGTCCAGTTTGTACCCTGTGCTAATGGGGGTGGTCGTAAAAGGGCTTTTAATACTAGTCTAGTACTGGTAAACATGTAGTGTTTTAGTTGTACCAAACTTTCCGCGATTCAGAATTTAGGTCATTTGTCAACCGGAAGTGCACACGGTGATTAGCGAGTGAACTGGAAGCCTTGAAGGTGACATTGTGCGCAGATGTCCGGGCAGACATTGGAGAGCACTCAACGCTGCGGGCCCACACATTGAAGCCAGCTATGGGCCGCAAAGGACCGCCCACACGAGGGGATCTGGTCAAGATGCAACTCTTGTGACTAAGCAGCCCCCTCCCCGTCTGGTTGGATCGGCCACCCAGTGGGGGGGCTCCACCTGTAGTCCCCATCGACGGGTTACTGCTAGCCGACCTCCGATAATCGATATGCACGCGGACTGGAAGCCTACAGACCGCCAGGAGCAAAATGGCGGCTGACAACGCGCCAAGGCTGAAACACAGACGCCAGAAGCAGCGTTTGCCAAGCAACACCAGACGCCGCCGCCATTTTGAGTTAGCAGATCCCACATATCGACCTCAGTAACACCGACCTCGATTCGGCAACGCACACAGCTAGAGGATGCTTCACGAATGAATACTGCAAAATGACAATGACAGACTCATACGAACGCTGCTTAAGTTGGCCATTATGCCAAACGCACCAGCGCCTAGTCATGCTACTAGTATTAGTCATGATTCTTGAATCGTAATCTGGATAGATCTACTGAAATAATAATCCTCTCCTAACGTTAATTTTGAATAGCGGTCGCCTGTACACGTCACCAGTGGCCTATCGGGAGTTACGTAACAGGCACATCTGACCACAATGACCAGTGCGGGAAGACGCTGGATCAATATGTGCACGAGGCGTCTCCGTGCAGCGAAGTAATATTACTCCTGACACGCGTTCGTGCACTAATTCGAGCATGACGAACAGCTCGCAGGTCGAATGCCAGATTAATATTTCAAAAGCAAGACTTGAGAACAGATCGAAGGCAACAGAAATTCAAAATTCCACACTCATTTCTCAACTGTATTTATGCCTATTCCAGCGAAATGGCGCGACCAACGTCATGTTTTGTTTTGGATTGAACCATAACAATTTCTGTTTCACTATTTACTTTCTTATCTCGTGCAATCTTCGTTTAATAATAAATTAATGATGATATTATTAATTCGACAGAAAGACGCATATTGCGCGGGAGTTGGAAGCGAAAGTGTGTGTTGTATGTAAAATATTGGTTCACAGATTATTGATCAGCGATATTGAATATTGAAAGCGAACGGAAGAACATGTTGCCATGTCGTTAAGCATTAAGACAACACATTCGACATCCAACGTGTTCTACAATTTCAACTCGTGAACAAAATTGTACAATCTAAAATTAAAACCATTTAAAATGGAACGGAAATATTTTTTTACAGAAGTTCAGTCCCGCGCTATTTACGGACGCACTGTAGTACTATATTAAA
The DNA here is from genome assembly GCA_000328365.1 of Capitella teleta. Taxonomy (NCBI): domain Eukaryota; kingdom Metazoa; phylum Annelida; class Polychaeta; family Capitellidae; genus Capitella; species Capitella teleta. The sequence continues at coordinate 132,693 of KB296645.1, forward strand.
CGTAGTGCACACAAATAATAATTAAATAATAATTATATCATAAGTATTGAAACTCAGTTCGCAGAGTTCAGCAACTACTAATATTGTGTAGTATTCACTTACAACACAAATCAACCATAGCATAGTGTGTTATGAGGTTATCATCATCATCATTCAACATCATCTAATTCCATATTTAATCCAGGATTTCAATCAGTCTGGTGCCCCAAATGCCAGACAGCCAATCTGATAAAAACACCGACATAATCAGGTTGCACTGTCCGGTCAAATTGACCGCCAGGTGAGCGACTGCCTACATTACTGTGGACACTCAAAGCACAGATCATTAAAACGCAGAGGTTGAGCACGAGTTAGAAAATATAGGCAAGGATCCGCCTAGAATAGGCGAGATTGTGAAAGCAGCTAATCGGGGAGCCTGAATAATAATGAATCCATCTACTGGGCGGAATTGTCCCTAATTATAAACGTAAGTGAATACTGGTATATAGAAGGATCTCGTGGAAGTCTTGTGTCCGGAATTATATTAACTTAAAGTATACCGCCCAATGTATAAACATAAGACTGTCAACCGGAAGTGACGAAACCACGTTGTCATAGCAACCACAAGGACGCAAATGAGGGCCCACCACACCATAGTACTGCAGAGAGTACTTGAGCCGTTATGAAGCTAACTATCTACGCTTAACAGCGCTGGTTAATAATAAGATTAAGTAGCTATGATGTACACATCGAAATGCCTCACCTCAGCAGGAGTGGGCGGCTCTTCAGATGCGACTGTAGGTTTGGGCGAAGAAGGTTCCTCCGTAGGTGGCGCTTTTTCCTCCATCGACGTTTCCAGGACGTCCGCCATCTTGGATTATGAAGTCGTTGTTGACGAGTTGAAAGCAGTAGCGAGTGGCGGTCGTCAGGGTGTAACTTTTGACAACTTCTAGTTTCGATATCTGGTTGAAATCTGCGAGTGGAGAAACGGGATGTAAATCAGGGTGTAGGCGCGAGTAGGCGAAGGCCGTCGTACCTGCCTACAATGGCCGACCGTCGAGCAGGCTGACTGGTGTGTCTCTGCGCCCACAGCAAGCGCACAAGTGCTCTATCACGTGGCCTATGAATATTCGCGTCTGACTGAAGACTTTTTGGCGCAGCGCCAAGTTCCGCACAAAGAAGTCGAAGAGGTGGATCTCTCACCAACAGCTGCAGGCCACCTCCGCTGCTCTTCGTGTGTGCGAGTCAGTCAGGCAGGCGCAGATGGCTGACTGCTTTGTGCGTGTTTCGCATGTCACCAACGTGATATTTCCAGCGGCCTTTGTACTTCCAGCTCGCTCAGCGGCCGCGCGACCTGAACGCGGCTCCACACAGCGCACACACACACATCGCGCACAAACATGTTAAGCTACCACGTCATGGCTTTAAAGCACTTCACTCTGCTCCGGCCTTCCTGCCAGTGCACATGCCGCTATAAAATGATGCGGGCCGCGGTTTGAGGTTGGGTGTTGACCAGGATACCACCGGGTATACTTTATCAGTATAGCGTGCTCATGTATAGAATGGGAATTGCGCAGTACTCGACAGCTGTGTGTACATCGTCATGGGGTATTCATTATGACGCTGACACTGCCGCAGCGCCCACGGCAACACACCGCATCGCTCAGCTGAGCGGCCTGCCGGGTCATGAAGAAAGCGCTGTAGCAGTGCTCCAGCCATAGCGCTTGGCTCGATCCTCTCGCTGTTCGTTCGTTCGTTCGTTCGGCCCAGCTGCTGTCAGCTTGCTGCTGCTTCTGCTGCTTCTCGGCTGGTTTCCTGAGAACGTATCGATTTTGGCCAGGAGTGCTCTCGCCGTCTGAGTGAGTCAGATGAACCAGGCCGCCATCTTGAATCGAGCAGCGCGGGGTAGTCAATATCAGAGTGAGCCTGGCATCACGGCCCGTGGGGGCCTGCTCTTGCAGCCGCCGCTAAGCTCATTGGCAGCCAACGGAGAGCTGTTTACCGTGACTATTATGACATAGACCAACATGGAGCCCCACCCTGACCCTATCCTGCTTGCTAACCCTCATCGATCAAGTGTATATCTACGCTTCTGAAGATCTTTCAGGCCCTTCAAAGAGAGTGAAGTTCGCGCAGTGACCTTGCCTGTGTATGCCATCGATCGTGTGCGTGACCTAATTCGAGTAGATGCAGCAGCAGCCTCTCGTGATGGCCGCCCTGCCAGCGTCTCCGCTTCACAATGACACGATAACATCGCTCTTGCCACACCAGCATGGCGCACGTGCTGCAACTGCCGTGCACTGTGTATGCATGCGTGCTGACCCCTAGTGGCCATTTCCTGAGCTTGCAACGTATCCCCGCGACCCATCGTGCTAACCAGTTCGGCCTCAGTTGATGTCGGGGTCAAGTAAACAATCGCATTTGACCTTGCGACACAATATAGCAGAGTGGACGGTTGCAGCCTGTGCGTATTAATGATCAACGTGTCCTGATGTACACTACAGACGTAATATTATTAGAATAGTTAATGAGTGTCATGACTTTACAAAATATTCGCTAACCATCGGCGAATCCCCCGAATAGCCGTATCAATATAATTATTATGTCAATGCATTTTCCTAGAAGCAATTTAAATCGTGAACCAATTATGGTTTTATTAATGATCAGTTTACAAATTAATCGATTTCATTTGGCGAATACTCCCCCATCTCGCGGGCACTCACCAGTTAAAGTGAACGAAAAAGGCTTTAAGGCTTTAATAACTGCAATTTAATAGCATACATTTAGTCAGTATGTAATATATACTTTATATAAATTGATAAAGCGATCTATATGTAAATCTGATGACGTTGTGATATCCGCAAACAGTGCAATTATAATGTACACTAGGATACACGTGCTTGCAATATTGTGCAATGTACAAGTATACATGTATATCAGGTGATATACAGTATTTTCAACTGATACTTAAGAATTATATATTATGCTTTGTGGAGTTTATATGCAGTACACACGTTTTAGTAAGCAAGCCAGCAAATCCGCTCGCTTCAGTACAGAGCGTTGCTGGGCTTCGTGCCTGCTCAATCATGACACGATCACCGCAATGAATATCAGACATATGTAGCTCAACTATACATTACTGCTACGATACAGCAATAAAGATCAAAGATATATCATTTAACTGAGATCAGGCTGCTTCCATGCAATCTGAGGTCGTTGCATCCCTCTGAATACCAGTGCATTGTGGGTATTTTAATCTACACTTAATCATACAAAACCCAGATGAAATGCTGGTCAAACATCCACTCATGCATTTCACATGCATTTCACATTTCACATGCATTTCACATGTTTAACCCATGTAATAGATATGGAGGGCAGCCCCTATGCTACGCAGCATTAGATCTGTTCTTCGTATCTACTCATGTTTTAGCGCCCTATATTCCAGATGTGTTCATGATGAACCCCCCACCCCCTCACACGAAGTGCTGTAACATTGGCGTATGCAGCAGATCCACAACAGTGCTAAGGGGGAGATGCAGCCTCAACACTGAACAGGAAGCCAGCCTCTTCATCCCATTCCGCCGAGAATCCATCTCCTCTGGTGAATTGAACAGACGAGCGTTTGTCTCTGATGCCTATGTGTGTGCGGCTGCAGTATGCAATGGTGGTTTGTGCGTTGAAGTGCATGCAACTGAAAGCAGTTTGGTTTGTATCGTATACAGGCCTCTGTGCATGGGATCTGGTGCGAGAGTGTACACTCACAATTACACAATTGTTGACACTTTACAGGGATTGTTATATATTTTAACCATACACCTGTAGCTATAATATAAGTATAGAGGTCTGATGTTAGGTACATCTATGATCTAGAAACATACAATTTATCACTGCACATTGAAAGTTTCAAAATCACGAGTAATCATGATTTCATTGAAGTTTTTATGAGGGTCAGAAAATAAGACATTACAAGCTTCGTACCAAGTCGGAGATTGACACCCCATGTTTCAATGTTGACATCACCCCCCCCCCCCTTCCCCGTGCAGGAAGCGATTTGGGAGTTGCATTATTGCACCTACAAAATGCTTTCCGATGCCTCATGCTGGATTAACGGCCGCCAATTTGGGAAGTCAACCAAGGGATGCCGTCGCGCAATTAATCCTCCAGGTGTGGATTGAGGAGAGATCCGGGTGGGTCGCCCACCTACTTATCACATGGACGTCGCGATCGTTCGATAATCCCGGTTCATGATGGTGCTTGAATGAGGTCAACGCCAGGATTATTTGATCGAAGGAAATGCTTCCCCGGATCCCACGGTGTTCCCCCCGGTTTGCGCTGAATGTGCCGAGGACTTCAGAGCTGCACGTAAAAGCATGTGCGACCCTCTTGAATCCATTGGAATAAGATTGTGTCAATATTTACGGATTCACCCCGAAAAAATGTCGTTGGATTTTACTTCATCATAGTGGTTGAATGTCTGCTTCGAAGCGGCAGATACAGAAAGGTCCTAAATTTTATCCAATATCAAAATGGCGTTTTATTATGGGTAAATCCTTTAACGCTTCTTTAATTTGATTCCCCTATACCGGTTTATCACTAGCCTCCGTTTGTCTGTTTGTCCGCATTCAATATCTTCGTCAGCACCTTAATGTTTGTACACCTAGAGCTTTAAAACTTTATCACATTGTGCATTGAATCCAGACGCAGGAAAGAAGTTTTAAAGCAACTAGGTCAAGGTCAAGGTCACACTGGCCAATTATGTGCTCATGTTCATAGCTACTTGCATATACAGCTTGGTTTTCAATCAGGATCTCACCATTCAATGCTCATCAACAATGTGCACTAGTTTTGTATTTGTCCCTAGTGTGTAATATCATTAATTACAGGAGTGAGCTAATCACTCATTAATTAACACTTAATTACATATTATGGGATAGTTTTTTTTAACCAAATGTCAAATACATTATGTCATCCTGCTTCACATACATTTTTCGAATCTCACCGAGTTAACTTTTTTCCTCTCCATTTTATTCACAATTATTACTTTGCATTAAAAAATATTCACCATCGCAATCGCATTTCAATCACAATCAAAATTACATTGCAGAACCATTCAGATAAATTGTCGTAATCCTATTAAAATGGTGTAATCGATATGTTTTTTATTGCAATTAGCATTATATGACAATCTTTGTGTTTCTTTGCACGTTAAACATAGAATCATAAAACTGTTTGCGTCAACACCACAAAAAAAAAAAAACAAAAAAAAAAAAAAAACAAAAACAAAACAAAAATAAACAAAAACAAAAACAAAAACAAAAACAAACAAACATTAAGGAAACACATTTCATTCACATTGTTTAATTGCAATCAACAAGAGGACAAAATCGAAATGTTCAAAACTCCGGTCGCGGATACGCTCTTCACCCGATCCACCGCACAAACCAACGCCACCTTCCGGGATTTTCCGTCGTTGCTGATGGGCTTTTAACTCTGCTCTGTTGGATGTTGCCCTGAATCAGCCCTTCACCGATCACCCGAGAGACCGAAATTACTGATCCAATAAGCGCCAAATATGGCGAATGTGCCGACTGACAACACCTTGGTCGATTTTATTTTTCTTCATCAAAGCAACATGAGGGGACCCTAGCAGTATGGGTGAGTTATCTTCGTAGAACTATCAGATGTTGTCGTGATATTCGTAGTCAGAAATTCTTTTCCAGTTTTATCAGCCCCTCATTTACCCCTCAAACCGGTGTCCAAGTTTTCTCTGCGGCCAATTGTCACATTTATCCAATCTCACGCATTTTGTCTTTGAGTGGAGCTAGGATGTGTTATAGTCCTATGCTGTCACTCAGAACGGCGGTCGATACACGAGGTTTCTTTTGCTCGATGCTCATCTTGTATCAAATAAGACACCACGCAGTATAATCGCATCTTACATCTATAGGAGACAGCCTCTCACCGCTGCGTCTGTTTCCATCCGAATTCCAGGAAACCTGCCGTGTGTGGCTCATACATGTCACCATGACAACCGTCTAACCAGAAAATTCCGGGCAGTCCCGACTCGTCCGGTTCGTGCCCAGTACAATACCCCATCTTGACAGCCCTATGTTGGTAAGATTCATGAGTTTCATCGGGAATAATATGCAAGAGATATTTCGACTCTCTCTCTTTTGCTTGATTAGGCTGCAGCGAAAAATTCCCTATCTGACGGGTGCACAGTGCAAGCATACACAAAGTGCATGCAATCCTTCTCAGTGAACATGTATCAATTGATTCTATTCTGTTTAATCATCGCAAGTACTGCGGATACAATGCAGAGATAATTAATGCACACGGCACGATAACCCATTCTCACCTGGCACACCTACGGCTGTGCTACCTGCATCACCCCCCCCATCAACAGCGATCTTCTATCAACGTCATCCAGGGGCACCATTGTACAGGCTACAACATAATCATACATGTGGCTACACTCTCTTAATCTTCTCATTTGCTGTAATTATGTAACCGTCCCCCTTTAATCCATGCTTGTTCCAACGCATTAAGGTCGGATTAATGAATGAGGGAGGCGATTTAAAAGATGTCTCCCCCCATTCCGTATACGGCTCGATGATCGATGACAGCGTATCAGACCTCGAACTTATCACAATAATCTTCAATCTACATCGGAATGCTATCTGTGATTGATATTGATTGCAATCACTAGGGTTGTATATTATACATGTATAATTATATATCGTTAATCTTATCTGTCTCTACATATTATATGTACTCTATGTGGCATGTCTTTACTCGAACCGAATGCCACGCAAATCGATGCATACGCTGGTTGCATATCTGTATTAATCAAAGATCCATTTGTAGTGTGATGCTGGAATGTTGCAAGTACCCTTCCCTTTGATGTGAAGCATTCTTATATCAAAGGCAGACAGCCGTATTAAGAGACCTTCTGCTAACAAGATGAGCAATTTATAATTATGCAACACATATATGTAATAAATTATTGCTTGTATATACATATGCTACGAATATATTTCAGGTATAATTGAGCTGAGTTTTTACTGGATAGTGAAAGAGGGTGATATTTATTATGTGTTATTGTATGGTTGGATTTCTGGGGAATGGGATGCAACCCATTTCAACCCACATGCAACCACTTAGGTCACTAGCCAATAACTGTTGCCGACTGAATACTGAGACATTTTATCATATCACTGAAACATTGTTCTAATATTTAATCACATTCCAAATTTTTCCTGATCATGTCTCTGATTGCCGTCTCTGGGAGTTGCGTTCGGTGAAAACATTAACTCACAGAGTAAGATTAATCAGAATAATTCCTCTATAATTAATATGGAGAACACGTGACATACGATTGATACGAACGAATTTGCGAATTCTACACACCCTGGATAAGCAAGAGTACATTCTCAAATTATATAATTTTATGCCCCGTTAGTTAGGTGTCGCGGTGAGTATGCACTTTTTGACGAGCTAAGAGTTTAAAAGATCAAAGAGATAAAAAAAGGAACGTGATTTATATCACGTGATAGATTCTCTGAACCTCATGGCATCGACAACAGACCCCATCTGTGTTCTGTGGACTCCATGGCACCTGCAGATCGATGAAATGTCGAAGATGCAATTGTATGTAATGAATTGGATCCGATTGAGCAATAGCGTTTGAACAGGGATCCTTAAGGGTCGTGAAAGGTCATAAAATCGAAAGGTCACGAACTCATTATGATCAAGGGGTCATGATGGTCGGTCTCACCGTCTCCTTTTGAGGCACCATCGGTTTTGCTAGGGAATCCTCATCTCCCTGGCCACCGCATCCAGAGGGGAAAAAAAGCTCTGCTGCGAAGTCTAAAAAGCAGACGACATGCAGCGCTATATACTCTGGTTGCTGGCCGCGAGATTCTCATTCACATAATGTATGAATATGAGAATATTCTGACGGCATTGTGTCTTTGCTTACTGGTAGCGCCCAATTTGATCAGTCTGCTGGCTGACATAGGGGTCTGATTGTCTCACTAAACAGAGAGGTGCACTGTGGAATCTCGTACGCTCTCTGTGATATTTTTAGTTTCCTGAGTGCATTGTTTGAGTTAACTTGTTTTACTGTTTAACTTGTATGATGTAAATTGCCTTTCTCTTCACCCAAATTATTCAGCTGACTCAGGGTAACACGCGAGACGATTCAATACATTGTAGATCTTATGATAATCAATTTTGTTTTAAAATTGGTCATTCAACTGATTTCTGTGTAATTACGCTAAGAAATATTGTTAATTTTTACAATTCGTACAATGGCCCTGTGATGTGTTGCTTCGAAAGTTTTGATCGAGTTAATCGCTTGACACTCTCAAACTTCTGTCTCGCAATGCCGTTAAATATTTTTTTTTGTCAGCTTGCTGGTATCAATCGCACGGTATTTGTGTAATTGTGTGAGATGGGATCCATTTCCTCTTGCTTTAAAGTAACGAATGGGTCCGACAGGGCAGCATTTTATCGCCCAATGTATTTGCCGTTCATATTGACAGCATCTCAGCCTGTTTGCGACCCAGCCAGACCAGGTGTAAACGGAGAATGTTGTAACCATTCATTTTATGCCGATAATCTGTGTCTTTCAACACCATCATGAGCTCTGCAACACATCCTCGATATTTATCATTAACCACATTGTTTTGAGACCTCTTCGTTTTAAGCTGAACATACCTGCTGTGTATCTTGATTGTGCTATTTTACCAACTGTGTCACAGAAAAAAAAACAAAAAAACTCGGTGTTATTTTAACCGACAACTTATATGATAATGAGGAATAATAATGAGGAATAATCATGAGGAATTGAGGTGACAAACAACACAAACCCGCTTTTTATATGCCAGATGTAAATCCGTTCAAGTGCTTCAGCGATGATTGTTTCTAATGATACATGTATTTGCAATTTCTCTGCACTGATACGGAAATGTGAGAGTTCCTGTGCCTGGCAATGTTTTAATATCAGCTTTATTTTATTTTACTTTGATGTTTTAAACAAAGGAATGTTCAGTCATTGGCAAAAAATATCTTTTTACAATAATACATATAAATACATGAAAAACTAGAAAAATAAATAAATTTTATTGTATTATATATAGCGTTTTATTCGCAAATAATCTTTTGCATTTTTTGATATATGAGAGAACAAGAAAAGTAGTGCTTAAATTATTACGAGTTTCGAATCACTCTGTTAACAGAAAAATTATACAGTCAATCGTACACATAATATTTTATTATAATTTATTATAATTTATTATAATTTATTAATTTCAGATTTAAAAAGAAAGAAAACTCTGAGGCACAATTGAATGTTTTTTATTTTATTTTATTTTTTTTTTCATTTTTCATTTTCATTCTTCACATCGTGTTATTTTTTGATTTTATATTTTTTTTTTTTTTTTGATATGGCTGATATCGGAAATAAAATTCATCTACCTAATTTGAACTCTGCTTATCGTAGGCTATTGCTTTGTTGACTTGTGAGGAACCCTTTTCATATATTTTTTTTTTCATCATTACAAAAACTTTGATTTTGCTTCCAATGCTCTTTACACAATGTTCGTTGATTTATTGTTTGATTGTGATTTTCAGTGTATCAATAAAAGTTTAATGCTATAATATAGCATTAAACTTTTACACATTTTCATACACTGAAAATCACACGGAATTGTAATAATATTACAATTCCGTATATTACCCATTACTAATGGGTGATGGCCTTGAATCATAACGCACCTCATCAAGAATCATAACGCACCTAGCGAGGAATCATAACGCACCTCCCGAGATCTTGGCGCAATCTTCCCTGATTATGTATATAATGACACAGGCACATACCGATGACAGTTGGTATCTCATAGGCTGCTATTTATAGTAACATTTAGTCAACTGGTCGTATTCAGCAAATACTGTGAATTCATTTTCACTCGTCTCGCCTTGTGAGTCATCTTGGCAATTCCGAGTGACGTCATGTGAAATCGAGTGAAATGGATGTACCAAAAATTTAATAGGGGTGATTTTTCATCAGTGTGTGCCGGTGCTTCTTTTCAGTAGCGCCGGAGACCAGTGAACGGGTCATCAAGATTCTTGTCTGTTTCAACCGATCATAACGCATTTTATGTATGCGTTATGATTTGTCGTAATAACACACGGCTGACTCCGTCTTTTTGTAAATTACAACCATTTAGATATAACGAAGAATTAATAATTACACACCCTATTGAAAAGACAAAGACATTTTACAGTCCGCTTAGCGTAGAAAAATACATCCACGTATGCATTGTGCAAATCCGGAAAAAGAGCGCAAATTTGGTAAGACCCCTTTTGCGTCATACGTGTTGGTAGAGTTTGAGGTCGCTAAAAAATAAATGAAATTAATCAGACGTGCCCCTAATTAATTACCGGTGATTAAAGTTAATTAGTTTTTCAATCGATGTCATAGACCTGCCTTGGACTGGTGGCATCAGATTGGCTAATACCTTCTTCAAGTCATTCCTATCAATATTGGCTATGAGCTCCTGATGCTCAAAAAAAAATATTTCCCGGAACACCTGCTGATGATCGTTTGAATACATGAGCACACCTGACAAATTATCTGCAGATATTGGTCACAATAAGGACAAATATTTGTATCGTTTCCATGGTTCTCTGGGCCATGATTGGTGATAAGATAATATATCCGATAAGTATATATCCGAGTTGATTAAACACCCTGCTGATTAATTAATACGGAGGTAATTAGACTAATTAATGTGGAAAAATTGCTTGAATTTATTACCGAATACACATGACTTCCTCCACACCCAAGTGATTCGGTTGCAGGGAGCGAGGAATCAATCCGAGAACATGATGAACTTGGACTGGGTAAACCATCCCTTCAAGACCCTGGTTCAATTCAGCTGCCCCCCCCCCTCTACCCCAATCTGGCATCACGCCCATTTCATTTACTAACTCTTGAGCTTGATGATCAGCTAAAATAATGAGATTCACTTTTTGGAATAGACAACTATATTTCGAATAGACAATATTTTTTTTTTATACATGGGAACTTTTATCGCGAAATTTATTGATTCTCCTCTACTCAATTTAAATGTCAATTTCACTCAAACCACCAAAGGCGCCTCACGTTTGCGTACATACAATTTCAAAAAGACTAATTAAAATTTACTCATTTAATAAAATTTTAATTTCAATATCTTTCTTATGTAATGTTTGTTTGCTTGTTTTTGTTGTTGTTCATTTGGCATATGGCATAATGGCATAATGGCATATGGCTCTGACAGTTATAACCTTGTGGATGTATTTCAAGCATTCATTCATCACGATCAACATTAATGACATTTTCGATAAATGAACATAAGGAAGAGAAATTGCAAGTTCACAGATTCAGTGGAGATTCAGACATGTCGCCCCACGTGAAGAAGATTCAGACATGTTGTTGAGAAGAAGGCGATTAATCTGCTCAAACCTTGAGGCGACGATATGGGAGCGACGGATTTCTAACTGAGAACGCAAAGCATGCTTTTGGCGACCAAAGTGCCGCTGCATTGTGTTATCAGCCATCTGATTGGTGGCCGTTCATAGATTTGCTTTTACGCTGCAGATGGCGTGGTTTCATTTTATCATATGAATTGGGTCAACACTCAATTTCCTTGTCAATGTCATTCACAGTCTCCTCATCATGCAATGATGAACAGATGACTGCACCAAAGGTATATTTATTAGAGCCAAGTTTCTTTGATTTTTATTTGGTGATCACGTGCCCGACGCTGGAACAAATGGAGGCAAAAACAGAGCTATTCCTGCTAAGAGGGCGCCAACGAGCATTGAAAGCAACAGTCCACACCTGCGAATCGTTTTTTGTTGTTGTTTTTTGTTGTTGTTGTTTTTTTTTTTTTTTTTCTTTTTTTTTTTTCTTTTTTTTTTTTGCACCCAAGTATACATGCTGCAAATGCATGGAAAGCTGAAACGCATTTCTTATTGATCGATAAAGTATGAAAGGCCAGACATCTATAGCTTATGAAGTAACAGTACTATCAGATCTCAACGTATCTGTGCCACAGGCCACAATTTGACATAGACATCATGTATTCAGACAATGGACATCATCTGGGCCGTATGCATGAAAGGCTACTAGGCCTAGTTGCGAACTAAATTAAGCGATACAACTAAAGTTGATATCTAAACTGCTCCTAGTGGTGTGTTAACTTCAGAGATGCTTGTTATCGCATCAATGAAACCATCAAAACATACACACATCTTTCAATATACCGCTCGACATCCTCAAAGTGCTGATTTAGTTGCAAGGCTGAAGAACCTCTAAAGTTATCACTCAACTAGGAGCAGTTTAGATCTCAACTTGGGTTATATCACTTTTATGGATACCATTTAGTTGTGAACTAGATTGGAGCGTAACTTAGTTCGCAACTAGACCAATAGCCTTTTATGCATACGGTCCCAGGTCATTTTATAGTATGCGAGCACTGGTGAAATGAAAGGCGTGACCGGCGGAGAGGAATCATATTACATCTCTCGTTTTGTTACCTTGGCAACACGAGTGTTTCGTCCGGTGTGCCCATACTAATGACGTCATCTCGTATTTCACAACGCAGTGTTCCACAAGAAAGCATGCTCTTAATCCTAAGTAAAAGACCCCCAATAGGGTTATTGTGCCCTCAATAATTGATAAATTGATAGCTTTGAGTCTATAGTCACTCTTGTGGATCGTACTCCGATATAAGAGAATTGGCGTCGGTAGTAAAACCGTCTCTTGCAAAAGACCAACAAATAATGAATAAAAAGTCGATGAGAAATCTGAGGCAGCGTTCTTCTGGTTAATGTCGACATCCAGAATAAAAGCACGGCGTCACTTTCGAGTCTTGTCAGATGATTGCTGACACAATGAGAGCCGCTTGTGCTCTGACTGTGGTCTTTGCTGGCTGGATAACAAACCCGACTTGTGAGTACTGTGCATTAAATAATGTACACGTATTAATGACAAGACAATAATACTAGTAAAATACGTACCTGAATATCTGATTAATTGTGGTTCTGAAAGGGATACTTATTATTTTAATTGATGACTATTCTTAGTGAGGATCTTGGTTGTCTTGTATTAGCAGCAAATGATAGAAGATGTACTTTTACCTGACACAATAACGACACTTTTCGACCGCCACACTTCAAGCCATCACACCCGCATGCTAATTGTTGAGAGGTTCATGTTGTTGATTTGTTCACGAGTTCGATTTCATGTGTTCGTCGTCGGTTTTGTTGCAATTCAATTTGCTGCGCAGAATCTCGAGTATCCTAGAGATGATTATGATTTTATTACCTTGCTTTGAGTGCAAACAGAGCGCGTGGATCTCTGATGACACGATCGAGGCCATGCTGAGTGGAGTAATGGGCAAATGCAGCTTAATCGTTTGCTGGATGAACAGGTATTAAAGGTGTGTAAGCACGGGTCAATGGGTGCAGTAATCGACGCTGATCGCATGATCACTTGTAAAAAAACCCCCCAAAAACCGCAATGAAGGCAGAACAAAGCACATCAATCTGGGATATAACTAAATCTATATTGCAGGTTTACAATATTTTATGGGTGGACATAAAAGAGATTAAAAGGAATGACGATTAAACGCTTAAAATGAAGTATTTCAGAGCATTGATACACAACAAGATAAATGTTATGAATCCACACGTCATTCCCCAATCAAGACAGGTGACCATTCGTTCATATCGACTTGATCACGTTTCAATTTCATGAGGGTAGATGCAAAGTTGTAAAGAAAACCCCATATAAGGAGTCATATTACATTGTGTTAATTCCCATGCACTGGCCAAGATGAAAACAATTTAAGAGACAGATTATTCACATTATTGCATAATCCATGATATTGGCATGACCATCACAAGAGCAGCGCAGCCTGAGTTTTCATAGACATTCAATTAATAATTAGAATTAGTAATTAAATAATAATTCTGGTGTGAACAGTTTCCATGTGTGATCGATGAGATTCCATACTTCAGACATAGGCGCAACTCGTCCAGGTTTGTTAGTTAGTTTGCTAACGATTTCTCGATGGGATTCATATCAAGACTGTTTTGTCTGAGCAATCTCCTGATACCATTTATCAGGTCTCAGATTGTGTTTGAATAAAGATCGGATAAATTCATGGTGACAGACTGCAGTTATTTAAGGCGATTAGTTATGACGATTCATTTTGTACAAAACTTCATCCAAATATCATTGCACTCAAGTATCATCAATATCATTTTTCCGTTTTCGTCTAAAAACATTGTGTTTTTGTTTGTTTAGTCAGCCAAAGGATCAAACCATTAAGACGCTAATTTTGATCTTCGAACAGCTTTTGTCACCCGCATGAATACTCTGAATTAATCACAATGCGTTTCTTTTGTCTGCTGGTACAAGATATTCGACGGAAAATCAAATGTTTTCATACCTTAATTTCAAATTAATCAACTACATGTATTCTCATAGCAACAACTACTGAGATTACTATTCTCGATACTCTTCCCGGAATATCTGTTGAATGTAAGTTAAAGCCAATGTGAAGTGATTGGTCGTCTGGTGTTTTCATTATTACGAGCTTGGAGCTTACCATCAAACCCCGTGGATAAATGATGTAGAATTGGAGTCACAACTGGTACAGTATACTCTTACCCCAAGAAGAATCATGACAGTTCATATTATCCGGCCTACCCACCCTATAGGTATTTATAATTTACATGAAATGTATATGAACTATGAACTATGAACTATATACCGAAGCTAAGATTAATCAATTATGAAAGCCATGTTACAATAACACCCTCGTTTATCATATTACCTCAAGTGAAAACATTCTTCGTCTATTCAAAGACGTTCCTCGAACATATGAATATTTAACAATGACGCAATGTGAAAACAAGAAATCTCCTTTGTTTCACAGGCTCATTGTCATCGGGCGAATTGGCGGAAGGAAACCAGTCGATATCATCTGACTTTGATGATGCAATCGCGTTTACTTTGGCGTCTGTGAAATGGGCAAATGTTCTTATCATCGCAGGTGAGCAGTGCGTTGGCGGGAAATCCATCCATTGGCTGGCTATAAATAATGCATGCAACGTGTGCTGCTATGTGCCTATTTTTGATTATGCGTTACGGGAACTTAGTTTGTAGACTTCACAATCCTTTGGAAGTTGGGTAATTGCCTTCAGCGAACAAGACATCACCTCTGAATCAATATTCCTCGCAGGTAAACGTGACGAAGACAAATACTTTTGCGTTCTATTTTCACATCAAATTACGTGTTATTGAAGAGAAATGATCACGCGCATTCTGAGAATGTGAAACTGATTCCGAATGGCGCAATGGCTTTGTGACTTGAGTTGGTTTATTGCATTGTGTTAATTATCATTACACGTTGAGTATAAAATCATGACAAGCATTGCGTTCACCAGGTGTGCATTTCAGACAGCCTGCCGAGCATCCTGCCTTACACCCTGACGTCACTCCTCCACATTCCCTGCCACTCGAATGCGGGTGCCGTCAACGCCTCTCTACAAAACCTCTCAAATGGCAAGGACTACATCAACATCTATGTCCAATGTGATTCACGGGAAACCAAAAACATTATGCTCATCGTAAGTGCGTTCGAGTTTAATCACAATAATATTGAGTCGTTATTTCGTCTCAATGTGCGTGTTCGTGCCAAACATACTTGCAATCTATTCTTTTCAAGATTTGCCATCAATTGCCCTCAGCCAGAATGAAATTCTTCAACTGGCTGATCGGAGGCGACGAAGGAACCCCTCGAGCCATCAGGAATGTCTGCCGTCGGCCCCTTGACAACCTCGTTCTCATTTCGCCAGAATCAATCATCGGAGGCCACCAGGTAACTGCCTACTGATTGCATGCCAAGCGATCATCACAATGCAATCATTGCACGCGACCAGTAAACGCACATGCAGCACAAGCCACAGCCATGATGAAGATGTTTAATTACTATAATATAATTAATAATATAATTAATTACTGTAATATGACTCTATAGAGAAAGAAGTCTGCATAAACCATTTGCAGTCCGTTATTCAGGACGACATCAGCGGATGAAAAATCATTACGCAATGCGGGCAACGAGGCCTCTTATCACCAAACCGAATCGAAATATCAGTTGTAAATTTGAATAAAATCCCAATCCAGCATTCCGAGGGATGAAGAATTTGACCCAAAAGCTCAACCCCCACAAGAGCTCAGGCCCACAAGGGCTCAGGCCCACAAGGGCCCACAAGGGCTCAGGCCCACAAGGGCTGCCGTACTCTGCCCACACTGTCTTTAGGCAACACTTTGTTTTTCACCATATAATTATCCCTGTGCATAATATTTCGATTTGTTTTTGTTATGCTTTATGTTCTGTTGCTGCCACCAGGGCGTCAGAGCGTTCACGTGCCAAGAGAAGTGTTTCAACTTCAGCCAAGCGCCAGTCACCCTTAAACACGCAACCGACGCCGCTGACCTCCTTCATAACGACTTCCGAGGATTTCGAGCGATGCACTTGACTGTGGCTGCAGAGACCGTATGTCTATATCTTAATTGTACAATTATACACGGGTGCAGCTAGTGCTTCCAGTACACACCGTTCTTCTACTGGACTTCAGCATCGACCTATAAAGGAGTCGATGTCAGCATTCTGGATGTTTTGGCGGAGAAATTCAATTTCACGTAAGGTGCACCTCGTCCTGTGCGTGTATTGTGTACTTGCAATTTCAGATACACAATCCAAAGGAGTGTTGATGGCAATTGGGGTTCCAAACAGAGCGGAGGAGAGTGGAACGGCATGCTGGGAATGGTCCTACGAGGGGTGACTGCTTTCATGAAATGATATGTCCATGATCACGTGACTTATTCCAGGAAGCTGACATGGCCATCGCAGGCATCACCATCTCAGCCTCGCGGCAAGAGGCTGTCGATTTCACGTTGGCATACGTCCAAGAACCGTCCTCAGTGGCGATTAAGATCGTCACCAATCGACAAATGTACTTTCTGCACCCTTTGAAGAGCAGTCTGATGTGGACATTTATCCTGATGCCAGTCGCAACCGGAATCTTTGCTTGGCTCTTGGCCTACATCTACAAGATCAGCATGGGATTTCGACCTGCACGCGATAAACCTCTACCTCGTCTGTGGAGGATTATCGAAGTGTTCTTCAGCTATGTCCTGCTTCAAGGTGTTGTACCTCTATTGGCTGGTGCTTGTTTATAGTGCTGTTTTTCAGGGGATGGCCGGGGCCTCTGCCTCCACCCCGTCCGCCCTCTGGAAGCCAGCGTACGCTTGTGCATCTTGGTCGTTGTAGCCGTTTATTGCGGAAACCTCACAGCAACACTGGCGGTGCCAAAATTGGAGTGGCCTTTCACGGACCTCCATGGTTTGGCCAACTCCCCCGACTACAACTTGCTGGTTCAAAAAGGCACAATTCGAGAAGATCTGCTAAGCGTACGTTGCATCATCTATGTTCATCTATATCCATTCATCTGTCCCTAGCAAGCTACCGACGGCGTGTACAAGGCGTTATGGCAGAAGTACTTGAACCAAGCGATCAATTCGTCAGACGCAGACTACTTGTTTCAAGTGCTGACCACTGGCAAGTATGCTTTGACGATGGATTTCACTGATCTCGTGGCCAGAGTGCGGCAACACAGAGACTGCAACATCGTCAACCTGAAGGAGACATACTTTCCCGGGGGCCTCGGATTTGCACTTCCCAAAGGAGCCGCGTTCATGGAACACTTCAATGAAATGTCAGTTCAGCCAAAGTGGAAGGGAATATTAGAAAGAAACTATAGATAACTTTGGAGACTGGCGTAATGGCCATTCAGCCGCTGGCACGCCATGGAATGCATGATGAATGGGTTCAGCAAGTATCTTCCTGGAATGGGTTAAGCAAATATCTTTTTAGAATGGGCTCAGCAAGTATCTTTTTGGAATGGGTTAAGCAAGTATCTTACTGGAGTGGTTTCAGCAAGTATCTTACTGGAATGGGTTAAGCAAGTATCTTACTGGAATGGGCTCAGCAAGTATCTTTTTGGAATGGGCTCAGCAAGTATCTTTTTGGAATGGGTTAAGCAAGTATCTTACTGGAATGGGTTAAGCAAGTATCTTACTGGAGTGGTTTCAGCAAGTATCTTACTGGAATGGGTTAAGCAAGTATCTTACTGGAGTGGTTTCAGCAAGTATCTTACTGGAATGGGTTAAGCAAGTATCTTACTGGAATGGGTTAAGCAAGTATCTTACTGGAATGGGTTAAGCAAGTATCTTACTGGAATGGGTTAAGCAAATATCTTTTTGGAATGGGTTAAGCAAGTATCTTACTGGAATGGGTTAAGCAAATATCTTTTTGGAATGGGTTAAGCAAGTATCTTACTGGAATGGGTTAAGCAAGTATCTTACTGGAATGGGTTAAGCAAATATCTGTTTGGAATGGGCTCAGCAAGTATCTATTTGGAATGGGTTAAGCAAGTATCTTACTGGAGTGGTTTCAGCAAGTATCTTACAGGAATGGGTTAAGCAAATATCTTTTTGGAATGGGCTCAGCAAATATCTTTTTGGAATGGGCTCAGCAAGTATCTTATTGGAGTGGTTTCAGCAAATTTTTTTTTGGAATGGGCTCAGCAAGTATCTTACTGGAATGGGTTAAGCAAGTATCTTATTGGAATGGGTTAAGCAAGTATCTTACTGGAGTTGTTTCAGCAAGTATCTTACTGGAATGGGTTTAGCAAGTATCTTACTGGAGTGGTTTCAGCAAGTATCTTACTGGAATGGGTTAAGCAAGTATCTTACTGGGATGGGTTAAGCAAGTATCTTACTGGAATGGGCTAAGCAAATATCTTTTTGGAGTGGGCTCAGCAAGTATCTATTTGGAATGGGTTAAGCAAGTATCTTACTGGAGTGGTTTTAGCAAGTATCTTACTGGAATGGGTTAAGCAAATATCTTTTTGGAATGGGCTCAGCAAGTATCTATTTGGAATGGGTTAAGCAAATATCTTTTTGGAATGGGCTCAGCAAGTATCTATTTGGAATGGGTTAAGCAAGTATCTTACTGGAGTGGTTTCAGCAAGTATTTTACTGGAATGGGTTAAGCAAGTATCTTACTGGGATGGGTTAAGCAAGTATCTTACTGGAATGGGTTAAGCAAATATCTTTTTGGAATGGGCTCAGCAAGTATCTTTTTGGAATTGGCCCCAGACCTATATGTGTAGCCTTATGTTGGGTATAGTAAAATATGCACATACAATTATGCCACATGTACACCGATTGAGGTATATATTATATACATTCGTTGCAGTATTTTAGAGCTGATGCACTCTGGCCTCGTGTCGCAATGGTACGCAGACAACCTTCCTAATGACCCCTGTCGCGGTCTGAAGCAGAAGTCGTCTACCCTGGTCACCATAATGGACTTCAGTTACGTCATCGTTTTCGTCTTAGGCGTTGGTCTTGCAATCAGCTTCTTTGCTTTCTTGGCAGAAATTTTGATTGAAAAATATGAGGGATATGAGAAATACGTCGTTTTAAGGAGGCGAGCCAAAAAGTGCTTAACGCTAGAACTTTAACTGAGTAAAAAAATGACTGATGTGACTCAATTTTTGAGTCTTGCACTCACTATTGCAAATAAATAATGAATTAATAGGATTTAACAATAAGCTGTTTTTGTTGTTGTTGTTGTTTTTTTTGTTTTTTTTTTTTTTTTTTTTTTTTTTTCTTTCGATAATGGGATCAAACAGATTACTATTTACACTAAATAGAAGAATAGAAATGATATGTATATTTTGCATAATGCTGAATGGCTTTGGAGCCACCAAATAATTATTAAAACGATTCACAACTAGTGCAATTGATTAACTTGTAAAACTTTAAATCAAATATTAAATTTCATTATTCTCCATCCTTCCTTATTCTTTTCTGAAAAAAATATCGTGAGACGAAGAATATAGTGCATCGTCAGATACATCACTCATGAAAATAGTAATGCATTGTGGGATAGTCTGCACCCAAGAGGGCGGGACAATGAGCGAAGTCGGAGCAGGATGGTAGTATAAAGGGAATTTGTAACTTGCTAATAATCAACAATTAACTCTCTCTCTCTCTCTCTTTCGGACAAAATAATAGCAAAACAAAGTTCCATCGTGCATGAATCGAATGATTTCATCTTATGTTATCTTATACGATGGATTATTGCAGGGGATGTATGTACCAATTTAATATACGTACCCACTCTCTTTTCCTTCTGACGTTTGTCTAAATTATGCTTAACATTCATCGCTGTCGTTAAAATTAGATATTCGGGAATATCCTACACGAAGCAAAATTCAGTTTATCGGGAAAACTGAAAGAAAACCTGAAAAATAGAACATTTTAAATACACATGAAAATACTACACTCACTATAGAGAAAAGGTTCAAAGTTGAAATTCCCTTTGACTGTTTGAGCCTAAAAGAAAGGAAGCACTGACCGTGTAGATTGTTTTGACAATATCCCCAACAGAAGTGATATTCGTTCCTCCTTTTGTGAGCAATTCTAATATTTGTGATTCGCGTCTATTCCTGTGTGCAATATAAATCTCGATATGCTTCACTCCATCAGGCACAATTGCTCCATGAGCTGGATAAATCCTTTGAGGCTTTCTGTTCAGGATTACCTTCATGTACTCAAACAAATCCTCAAAAACCAGCAAAATCATACAAATAATCTTTCAACTCAGAACATAACAAATCAAAAGGACTCACGCATGTTCCCTCGCCCAGCACACAATCTCCAGTGAAGACAGCATTCTCCTCGTGAAAATACAATGCCATTTGGTCGTCAGTGTGTCCAGGGGTGTGCATGGCTCTGTGAGAAAGGAAATAGGTGCTGATTAATCAACATTTAGAGACGTACTCCAGGGTTGCGACCTTTGTTTCAAAGATGTGCTTATCGCCAATGAACGTGTATTGCAATCCGTCGCCTAGGACACGGTTCGATTCTTTGCTACGCCTAATCTTGCATATTTTCCTCTCATTGCCTGAAAACGAAGGAGAAAATCAAAATTATCTTGCAATTGAATTCCCGGATGGGAGAGCTCGTGGACCGCACCGAAGACGACCCGACGGTGAGATGGAGAAACCACAGGACGGGGATGCCCATTCGATACATCGCACAGAAGAGTGGGTCACTCTTCAAAACGCACATCTCTCAGACTCATACCAGTAACGGCCGTTCGAGTAGCTTGGATATCTGGAGACTCAGCTTGAGCCTTTGCCAACTCCTCCATGGGCACCGAGTTGATAGGAACCCTCGACAGTGAGTCCGCCGCTTGATTGAACTTGCCCTCACAGTGACATACATCGCTGCAGAACTCGGCGATGGTACCCAGATGCCGTTGCTGTCGCGCTGAGCAAGAGTCCCGAGTCTTTTTCCAGGATGTGTGAGCGGAAAATGGTCTGTGTAGAATACACATTCACGACCTTTAATGATGTGACGGTAGTGTCGAATGGCCAGGTGGGCTGCAAGAAGTTCACGATCGAAGGTGCTGTACTTTTTCTCGGGTGGACGCAAGTGTCTGCTGAAAAAGGATTTCCGTGGTAATTACCAACAAAATCCTGCACATGCGGAACCAGATACCGATCAGGCGTAGATGCGGCGTTGAGACGATGATAATCTCCGCATGGGCGCCACTCTCCATTCGGCTTACGCACCACATGTAGTGGAGACGATCAACAGCTTCTAGATGGACGAATGATTCCAAGTTCTAACAGATGGTCAAACTCTGCTTTGGCTACACGAAGCTTGGTTGCGTCGAGGCGGCGAGGTCGAGCCCAGACGGGTGGGCTGGTGGTGGGTATGTGATGCTCGATTCCGTGCTGAGGTTTCGAAAGTGCGAAATTCGGCTGCGTGAGTTGCGGGAAATGCCGCAACAGCTGAGCGTAAATATCATCAGCCTGTGATACCACGGATAGTCCAAGCGGTGTTTCATGTAGGGGAACATCAAAAGAACAGACCACAGTCGTTAAATTTTCAGAGAGTAACAGTCTGCGTTGATTCAAATCCACCAATAGTGCATGTTTTAGTAGAAAGTCTGCGCCGAGTACCTCCATGTGACTGGAAGCCGAATCCACCCAGAAAGGAGACGGAAAACGATGACCCACTCCATGTGGTGACCCCGATCACGTTGGGGTCACCACATGTAGCGAGCAAGAAATACCCTCGAGACAACTTGACACTTATAATTCTTTATTGGGAGATCGCCGTATATATGCAGACTGAATGAGCATATCAGAGATTCATTTCGTCCAGAGCATATCACTCGTGTGTATGCCATAATACCATGGTATAGTGTACCATAAATATGCAACTTTTAAAAGTTTAGATGCAGAGCCATTGGACGAGGGGAGGGGGGATGGTCAAAATTATCAAATTCATTCCAGATATCAGATCTGACGTCGAATTTGCGTCGGACACTTCAAACACGCCCTCCAGATGTTTTGGTTAATTCGCGTTTTGAGCCGAGATTAACAACTTATGCTTGAGATTGAAAAAAACAAATGCTTCTTATGTTTTATTCCGATGGGTTAAATTGTGACTAGTCACCCTCGTGAACATATTCCGTCTCGAGAGGAATCCGAGTCGTAACATGCATTGGCGAGAAGACTGGTGTTATTTCGAGCCCTGTTTGCTCCTTACCTGGTGCACTTGCTTATCAAGCACTGGGTGAAATTGACACAGCTTTGAAATATGGCCAAAATGCACACGAGTGAACGACACGTGCATATAGTTTGTGTAGTCAGGGTTTAGACACATACTTACTGAGATATGCAGGTACAATACTAAATGTAAGTATTGGTCCAAGTAAAAGAAGTATACAATAAGTAAATACAAAACATTGCTCGACGGCAGAAAACACAGAATAAAAATATAATGTTTATTTCGCATATGCATGCAATAAAACGTAAAAGGAAACATAAAAAATATTTACTCTAAATAATAGCCAAAATACAAATGATGACCAGCTATATAACGAACTACTAATAACAAAAGATACACAGAAGAAATACTACAGGCAAGAAACCCAGATAAAAAATACAAACGACATTATCAGCAACTCCAAATTGAGCTAGTTTTAGAATGAAAAAAATAATAGGTTAATTAATTACCATTAAAATAAAACTAGAGCATAACAAAGGAGATGCAAGGAGAAAAAGATAATGGTGAATTACACCAAGTAACTGAACTCTCTGATAAGTGAATTTTATGACCTCCAGGCATTTATTCTTTTTCTTCCTCGTTCTTCTGCTTGATCAAGATGAAGGAATTTCAAACAACTCTCTTGCTCTTATCAAAAATTACCTATCGAACATAAAACAGTTCTCTGAATACGAAAATTATAAATCTGAACTTGAGAATATTTCTACTGGGGTCCCACAAGGATAAAATCTTGGCCTTTTTTTTACATAAATGATCTAGAAATGTGTTCCGATCATTTTGATATTCTCAATTACGCTGACGATTCCACATCGATGTCCACATTGAACGCATTTGATTCCAATGAAGAGCTCATAAACTGAGAATTTTCAAATGTCAACGAATGGTTTTTATCTATGAACATTTCTAAAACTAAATCTATAATTTTTCATCAACTAAAGAAGAAGGTTAATCCTCCAAATATCGTAATTGATAATGTTGATGAAGAGAGGAGAATCGGGATTATCAGGACATTTGAGATGCGGCGGCTATGGAGACGATTCTTCAGCTGAAGGGACCACGTAACTAGCATCAACGTAATTAGGGAAAATAGGAGTACCAGAAGATCATGGACTCCTTGCCGAAATGAGGAGTAGAAAGATCAAAAAGTATCAGCACTGGAAGAGGATCGGAGAACGTCTGGTAGCGGCAACAATTGGAGGAGAGCCTCCAGGGAAGAATAGGAGATGGAGACGGAGAATATCGGCGCCATCCCGATGATCCCCTCCCACCCCCACCCGTTTGGGGTGGGGGTGGGAGGGGATCATCGGGATGGCGCCCCGCCCAACGCGGAAGCCCCAGCGGGGAATTTGTTACTTTTATTTCTTAATAAAAGGGGATAAATAAATAAATAAATAAATAAATAATTAATTAATTAATTACCTATCGAAATTACCTATAATTAATTAATTAATTAATTATTTAATTATTTAGCAGCAGCGATCTCCTACACTGCTGCTTTTTACAAGTAATTGTAATTTAGAATTTTCAAAACAAGCTCTAACGCAGATTTGTTGCTGAATATAGTGTAAAGTAGAGTGTGAAACACATTCGATCAACAACTTCAAGCGAATCAAGCGGGCGCTGACCTATATTACGTAACATATGCCATAACGTTGCGTAATGGCGTCACGCGTGCGTCGTAAACAGAAAGTGGTATGTAAATTGCTTCCATGCACAGACGCAGTCACCACCATTATAATAATATCATTATAATAAATTAAAACATTTTTCTGTGGTCAACATGAATATAAAAAGTTCATCAAGTGCATAATTTGGACAAAACCATAATTCGATCATTATTGAAGTTAAAAATAGAGTTCGATTGCATAACTAGCAGATAAACATGTTGCTCGCATGAGAATCCCACTTGTGTACTGAAGTGTGACAATAGGCGCGCTCAACGGTGATAAGTATTATTGTGATAAGGATGTACAAGAGCAGTTGTTTACGAGAAATATCGATGACGTCAATCATTTGCATATTTATGAGGTCATGAATATGCAGATTAGTACCACGTGATCACTCCGTCTGCCCTGAATCACCTCGGATGACCGAGCGCGGATACGAAATAAGCAAATCATAACGTTCTCTTCGCTTACTAATCCGACTCTTTATCCCCATTTATGCTATAAAATTTACGTTTCAATGTATACTGTTATCCACTAAATAGAGAAAAATATGTTAAAAACACACAAATGTGTGTAATTACCGATTATACGGCCGTCTGAAGAGGTGATAATCATGTCTGCATATTTTTCTCCGTGGTGTTGCGTTTCGAGTCAATTCGAAGCAGTTGACCCTCCAGAAAAACAAGTTGTTTGTCGATTGATTTTGATCCGATTGACCGTTTGAACGAACGCCTCGCTGACCATTCAGTACCGTGACCACCCCTGCAGTGACTATCGACTGCATTTTGAACCTGATTCCAGCCAGGTTCATGTGCTATTTCTGTGATTTTCTGGTCAATACTGGTAAGGCTACGAAGTAATATCACTTCCGAATCAACAGTTGTCTAATTGAGTAATTATTTCATTACCGCACGCGATCCGATTACTCCGAAGGGCTCAAAGATCTCCCCACCGCATTCTGTTCTATCTCCGAGTGGGGCCTTTAATAACATTGGATTAAGATATCGATGAATTGAGACAGTGACTCACAACACTGAACGTGTATCATACTATTCATAGTTGGTAGTAAATTGTTGAATGGTGAATCATTGAATATTCATATTCAATATATTGAATGCCAAATGTTGATGCGTATCATTCTTAGTATTCTAGATCGTAGTATAATAAGTATTATATCTCAATCTTGAATTCTGTGTTCAGTAATTGTTGCACTTTCTACAGAGTTCCTTGAAGTATTTGAGTTCCTTTTTCAAGAATATTTTTTCATTTGCAATGTTCTTCATTTCAGGTATCATGTTGTGAAATATTGCAAATTTGTCGTCATTCCAAATCAAAAATCGGCCAAAATGTCTGCTCAAACATCCGATATTCGGAAACAGGGAAACCTGGTCAAAATGAAGGTTAGTACACTGTTGCAAGATGTACACCTGCACACGGAATTTTGTGAAAGGATTCTTCATTTCCACTTTCACAGACAATGAAGAAGAAATACTTTGTGCTGCGTGAGAACACAGCCCTCGGCCCTGCAAGATTAGAATATTACGACTCAGAGAAGAAATTCAAAGCTGGCGCCTTGCCAAAGCGCTCAGTGACCCTATCATCATGCTTCAGCATTAACAACAAATGCGACGCCAGGCACAGGTACACGCTGGCCCTGTTCACCAAAGACAGCTGCCTCACGATGGTCTGTGACAGCGAAGAGGAGCAACAGGCCTGGCTTCAGTCCATGCTTGACCTGCGCAACCTCAGTGCGGACGAGGACAACTCCCCTGTTCCACTTTTCGGTGAGTACCCTCATGCTTTGGCAAACTGACTGGTGTATATTCTTGTTTTCTTCGCAGATCGTATTTGGCCGGTGACTGTGAAGGACAAAGGTGTGGGAAGTGGGAGACACCTGGTGCCCGGTCAGTACCGACTCTGCTTGACCAACACCTCTCTCGGTTTAGTTCGTCTGAACCACGAAGAACCGGACATCACATTTCAGGTCAGTTGGGTCGAGCAAGTCCTTTGCGTATTCAATATATTTTGCACAAAGCGTTTGCTCAAGCTATTCATGATTGAGATTTCTGTTGATCTGAATTGATGGTTTATTCGCAATTGAAAATTATTATTATTATTATTATTATTATTATTATTATTATTATTATTATTATTATTATTATTATTATTATTCGCAATGAAAAGCCTTGCTTTACAATTCACGATTAATCTTTCTTCATTTTTTTTTCACATTTCTTTCTCTGAGGTTTTCCTATCAACCAGGAGTCATTTTTCTCATAAAATCAGTGAGAGACTCCTGCTTACCATTTATTAAAAAACTTCCACTCCATTACACCTCATCCGTAACATTTGTTTGGCAGCTGGACAGCATCCGCAGATGTGGGAACAAAGACAAGTTTTTCTTCATGGAGTTGGGAAGAGGTTGCAAGACAGGGGAGGGCGAGTTATGGCTACAAGTGGAGGATGAGATCATTGCCCTCAACATGCACGACAACATCCTCAGGTGAGCTGCCTCTCGTCTCTCCTCAGCTCTGAACTCTCCTCTCGCAGCTCAATGAAAGCCATCAACTCAGCTGCCAAGCAGCCCCAGCCACAACCATTTCGGGGGAGAAGTCGCAGCAACGTTGATAAAACTGCAAAACCGGTGAATCGTAGTCAGAGCATGCAGGATTCGTCCACTCTACCCAAGAGGTCAAAAGCACTCAGCTTATGTGACAGCTCATCAAGGTAAGCTCCACTTTTGAACTTTCACCTGCAGCGACTATTACCATGCCAACGACAGTATTCTACGGAAGGGACCATCGCAGAATAAACCAGAGCTGGATCTCCGGCCCAAGACCATGAGGTCCTCTCTGTTGGCCTCCTCCCCCATGACAGGCAAGGCCATCAGGTGCGTTCTCCACTCACCCACGGACATGCGCATGAATTGTGTCTTTTGCAGTTTGATGGTAAATGAGTCGATGGCCATCGTCTGCGGACAGACAGCATGGAGTCTCACGCCTCTTCTCGTGGAACGACCAGCAGCCTCTCCGCTGACGAGATGGACGCCGACCACAGGTGACCTCCTTCATCTTTTTTCTGTGACCTGCTGACCTCATTCTCAGCATCGCTAGGTCTCTTACTCCGGAGGCTGAGTCCGCCTATCTGGACATGGTGTCTGCCTCCGCAAAGCCAAACCAAGTGGACAATTACTTTGAAATGTCGCCAGGCGATCTGCAGTCTCCTTACATTGACATGCAGGTGAACGGAAGGAGCACTCCAACGCAGACGCAAAACTACCTTGAGATGTCCACTACTCCCACTGTACGCAGTCCCAAGGAAACGTACCTGTCGGATGGTGGTCAGTCGATCTGAGGTTTTGTTATGAGGGTTGAGTTGTGTGATTGCAGGTGCGTACATGGAAATGGGAGTGAGCAGCTCTGCTTCTTCAGCGCTCTCCTCCGCTAGTTCTTGCCATGAATTGGATGAGTGCGTCCCTACGGACTACATAGACATGTCTCCCGGGCAGGGCTTGTATCTGTCGCCTGTGCAAGAGCGGCTAGGTATTAAGCCGCACGTAGAAGCGAGCCTCTCGTGAACTTTGTATTATTTTTTTTTCAGCCGTGGACGGTGGCTACATTGAGATGTCATCTCCGCCTTCTTCCGTGGGCAACAGCTCCCTACACATGCGCGCCAGCCCCTCGTTGCGTCCGGATCGTGTTGTCAGCTACTTGCGTGACGACGAGGCCAAGGAGGATTTCCCCAAAAGGGCGTATTCAGTTGGGAGCAGGTCATCCGCACTGGACAAGACCCTGAAGGACACGTATCTGGACATGCAAGTGGACAAAGTGGTTGATCAGAAAAGCCTCAGTACGCCTCACTTGGTAGACAAGCGAGGTTCTCAGGAGTCCGTCAACAAACGCAAATCTAACCGCGATTTGTCGGATCTGTTCATGGAGATGGACTTCAATGAAGCCTCCAGACCTCGTACCACCAGCACTGGTTCCTCCAAAGATTTCAGGTCTCGCGCTTCATCCTCCGGCTCAAAAGACTTCCGATCGAGAACCTCCAGCTTTGGTTTGGAGGAGATGAGGCAACGCACAGGCAGCTTTGGCAAGAAGGACAAGATATCACGGCTGGCGTACATGCTGCAACAGAACCCGGATCGCCATGGCGACGGTCACCGCCCACGCACGGCAACCATCTGTCAGGATTCCCTGAGGCCACGAACGTCGTCGTTCGGCTCCGCTGACATGAGGCCGCGATCGTCCAGCCAGGGAAACGCCCGCTTCAAGGAGAGATTCCACAAAATCAACAAAGATTCTGCGTCCAAACGGTCATGCAAGGTGACGTCCACTGAGTCGGTCAGCTCCAACGCGTCCAGTGATTACCTGGACATGCAGCCAAAGCCATCGCCCTCTCTCAGCAGCAGTCGCAAAGAAACCGAGTCAGAGTACATCGCAATGGAGTGTGTGCCGGAGAGGCTGGCAGCCAGTCCCTTGGTGCGGGAAAGCATTGACGAGGGTTACATGGCCATGGACCTCTCGACCAATCAGGTCACTCACGCTGCTGTTCGGCCCAAGGCCTCCAAGTCTGGTAGCAAGGGAAGCTCCTCTTCCGAGTCCCTCAGCTCCTCGGCCAGCCAAGGGTCCTCCGTGGATGCAAAGCACTCTGGCGGCAAACTCATGGGCCACGAGTACAGTGAGATGGATTTTTCGCCCAAGGATGCGTACATGTCGTGTGCTGCTCCCCCGAAGCAGACCGATGCGAAGGCTGGCAAAGGCGTGGAGAAGGTGACCAGCCCAAGCCGCTCGGATCTGCCTCAGATGACGCAGGCATCGCATTCGTGGATGCACAGCAAGCATAAGAAGAAAGCGCCCGAATACATTAACCTGGATTATTCCGGGGAGAAAGACGTGCGTGAACCGTTGCTTGAGGGCGACGCCTCCCCGGCCCCTCCCCAACCCACCCCCAAGACCGTGCTCATGCCTCAGTCAGGCCCTCAGCCCAAACGGCCGGAAAAACCACGCACAACAAGCGGCAGCAGCTGTGAGTCGGTGGCTGCGGCCAAACTGCCGCCCCAGGCACCCAAGCTCAAGGTCCCCGTTCCGCCCGTTGTAGCCGTTCCAGCTGTTCCCGCCGTTGCAGCCGTTCCCCTTGACCCCTTCCAACTGAATGTCAAAGCCTCCACCAAAGTCCCCGAAGAAAAGCCAGCTGCCCCCATGACCAGCCGCGGCAGCTGTGGCAGCCTGAGCAGCATGGACGCCATGCCGTCAAAGTTGAGCGCTGGTCCCCTGGTGGAACTGAGCAAAAGCAATCAGCTGCTGAGTGCACCGGATGCCCCCCCAACCCCGCTGCTGGCCACTCAGCTGACCACCACATCAAAGACCTCGCTGGTCAGCACCGAGGGAGAAATTGCATACGCCAAACTAGACATTGCTTCCAGCAGAGAGGACCCTGGATTTCTAGGCAGCAGTTCTGGGTTGCCTTGCAGCGTGAAGTCGAGGCACAGCTCAGCGGAAGAGGCCGAGGCGCCCTTTCCTTTACACTACGCGGAAATTGACTTTGAGAAAACGTCGCCGAATTGATTCGGGAGGGGGGGGGGGGGGGGGGTGGTCTCGCTGTTTCATACTGTTTACTTTTCTGCTACTGGATGCGAGATTGTTTTCATTACTGGTATTTAAATCTGTTTATGTCCAAAACGAAATATATATTATTTGTATATGTCTCATTGCAATTCGGCTGCGAATGTCTGTTTTTTGTTCGTTTTTTTTTTTTCTCGTGTCTTAAGTCATTAAAGCAATCGGAATCATTCTCAGTTTCTGCTAATTACTATGAATGCGTTTAATATGCAGGTGTATACTGTGCAACCTCACTATACCGTTGATTGCTAGTCTCAAGTATTGTCAGGACGTTTGGCAAATGTATACTTGTTATGGCGCCTGAGGCCATATTTGAGTTGCTGTTTCTAACCAAAGACGATCTCTGGAGGATTCTTCCTGGTGGGGGTGGCTTAAGGCCAAAAATGTGCAATTCCGCATTGTCTAACGAGCAGACGACGCCACACCACGAGCGGCCAAATGGGTGTTACACAGTGGCAAATGCGGGGAAAAAAAACACCAAATTTGGTTCAGACTTTCTTTGTGTCATATTGGTGCCCAAACAAATATTATTGGAACACCTTCTAATTAGTGTTTTAATTAATTAGTACACCTGTCAAAATACTTCCCCTATATCACATTAAGGCAATGTTGGTGTCGTTTCGAGGATTTATGAGATCGCTAAATACAATAAGATCAAATTTGAACTAGTCTGTCTTGCTGTTCATTAATTACAGGTGATTAAAGATAATTAGCATGTATATCGATAGCATACATCCAAATTGAAGAAAATATATCAAATTCAGTATATATCTTACTAAGGTCATGTCTATCAATTTTGCAAGTGGTATCCGAAAAAAATATTCTCCGGAACACCTACTAATCAGTGTTTTAATAAGCACACCTACAATGGCATTTGGAGATATTGGTGGCAATAAGACAATATTGGTTTCGTTTCGAGGTTTTCTGGGTCCGTCAAGCCAGATAGAATGCGAGTCGACTGGACACATCCTTAATTAATTAGGAGGTAAATAGGGTAATCTCTGAAGGATTCTTTCGATTTGAAACCGAAAGTACGAGGCAATGGTGAATCAGAGAAATTAATTCATTCTTGTTTTAGATTTTCCATGAGAGTCACGCGCAATCTGAAACACAGGAAAATTATTAGCTTTTGTCAGACTGATTTTTCTGTGATCTGAAACGCGTTATTAGTCAAATACCTTATAAGCATTCGGTGGCGTCCGCTTTGATTTAACCTCTCTGAACACAACTGACATACCATCGATAATTGTTGCATCAACTGCGCAAATGGTACAGTAGATTGCACACGAATGACGAGGGACCTAGAATTGAAGAAGAAATCGCTGTTTTATCCGACCTCAGAGCAGGTGAAGTTGAATTCGGAATTTCGTAGACCTGTGAACCAATGGCGTCATCGGCCATCGATCGTCGCCAATGGTTGATCGTCATAATAATATGAATATAAATGTTTATTTTGCTGAAACAACATGACAAATTGAAAGGTGAGTGGTGTAAAAATGAAACAAAATTAAAGGTAATTATGAATAACGTCAATTCCAATGTTAAGAATACTGTTAATATTATCCGTATTAAAAAAATCTGGGAGATGGAAATTTACAAAAAGATGATCAGTTCTTATACTTTGAAAACAAGGGCGCACACTGAGGACATGTTCCTCGTCCTGAATGGCATTTAGGTCACAATCCGTGCACAGTCGTTCATGGCGTGGCGTTCGAGACCATCGTCCTCGTTCGATGGCCAAATTGTGAGAAGATAGACGGAATTTCGTCAGGGCGCGTCTCTTATACTCGCAGACGGTTGGTTCGGTGTACATTGAATGTGTGGTTAGAGCAGTATTCCTCATAGTCCGGTAAGTCACGCATTTGCTCCGTTCGGAGCTCAGCACACGTTCTCTGGTAGCGTCTATTCTTTCAGCATCCGTGTTATCCAGGAGGGCTTTTGGGTACTTGAAGGCTGGTGTCCCTGCGTCCTGCGTGATGCGTAGACTTTTCAGAGGCTTCCCAAAGCTGAGATGAGGCGTCCCCAGGACGCATGGACGCATGGCTCGCTGACAGCCTGCATCTGGTTATGCTATTCTTCGTGTGTTGTAAATCGACATCGGATGGATTACTAGTAT
The DNA here is from genome assembly GCA_000328365.1 of Capitella teleta. Taxonomy (NCBI): domain Eukaryota; kingdom Metazoa; phylum Annelida; class Polychaeta; family Capitellidae; genus Capitella; species Capitella teleta. The sequence goes on from KB296645.1 coordinate 164,862, forward strand.
ATGCGATTTCTGAATGCTTCAAAGCCAGATTCATCACCGAGATAAGGGTACACTGCGTCCATTCTATTTCAACACAAATTATTTCATAAAATATTGGCCTTTGAAATGACGATTCTGCTTTATAATATGCCTCACACACTGAAATCACAGGAATCGGCCAATTCGGCGTCTATGAACTGCATGGGTATAGTATTGACCAGGCATGGGTATAGTATTGACCAGGCATGGGTATAGTATTGACCAGACATGGGTATAGTATTGACCAGGCATGGGTATAGTATTGACCAGGCATATAGTATGTGCATGCGGATTATATGGCTCCCCTAGCAGCCATTGCTGGAGCTATGCATGGGCGTAAAGGGATTGATGTCGATGTCAAGTGATCTGATTTCATTTCATGTCAATTAATGAACGTTTTCCTTAATTAATCGAAGCGCACTGAAATATTATGCAATTCAGACGCAAATCAAACAGATCAGATTATAATTATATAAGATGACGCCCGAATTACGCGACAATTAACTCCCCCATGATAAACCGTTAATTACTAGTATACATAATTATAATTCACAGGGCATGTATTTGGCTTGATTATAATCAACACAGTTGTACACCGCTAAGTGTACTGCTACCGTAGATGCTATATGGTCTCGTTTTGATGTGCGCGGGTCACGTGGTGTCGACATGTACTTGAGATCTGCGTGGGAGAGGTCGAAGAGGCAAGGAGGGCAGACGAGAAAGGCGCTTGGCTCTCAATCATGAACAACCCAACAGCAGCCGAAGCACATGACTTGCAGGCCGCACTGATTGTGAGAAAAACAGCAAGGCTGGCTTCACGGTGGAGCCGCTAGCCATGTTGATGGAGAATACACACATAACCCTCATTCAACTCAGCGCACGCCAGGAATCGCCGTTCAAACTGTGAGCCAAAACGAACTGTTGTTATACGTGACTGAGTCAAATGCCTGGATTACATCTATCATCTATGTTTTTTATGTGCTTCCTTTAAAGAGGTGATATTGTAGGTGTTGCTGTAAGCATGAGTTGCGAACTTGTTGGCTACATCACATCTCTCTTCGTGAAAGTTGGACCAACAACACGTACGTTGAATTGAAGTTACTGTTATAACAATAATGAGTGGAATGTTGCAAGGTTCTTTTGTTGACTGAGTTTGTTGTCCAATATAACATGTTAAGCAAAGGAAAGGCCACTAATTTTAATGTAATTACAAATGTATACATGTACATATGCGCATGATCATATATTTATTGAGCTCAGTGTGTATATATCTAGCATTTATATACATATATACATGCATGCCTGTACAAATAGGATACCACTTAACTATATGCAAATAGGCACTAGATGTGGAACCCCCAGTTTTATAGACATAAACTGTAAATATCTCTCGCTACTCATGATATTGAATTAATTAGTATTCAATTATTTATGTATATACATTCATATACAACAGGTGGCAATCTGTCCTGAATATAGCAAATACCGCTCATATATATTATATAGCCATGCGTATTACTGTAGCTATACTCTATCTAATCAATCACCATTATAACTCTGACAAAAACTCAGATTCGGAAACAAATATTACCGCAAGTTGAATAATTATAATCTATATGTAAAATGCACTCACATTGTTTTAAATCCGCCGATATAATTATATCGATCGGCAGCGTCTGTTTCTGTTGGGGGACGGCCAGTCGGGGTCAGTTGGGTCAACCTCGATGTCATCATCCCCATCGCAGATTACTCGAGATGAACCGAGGCATCAAGATTACGTAATTGTTGTTGTGACTTTCTCGGCGCAGTTATAAGGTAGGCCGGCTTTTTTTCTCCTGCGTCACCTGAGCAAAACTTCAACTATAACGTTCGTTACAATGATAAGTCAGACTGCATAGTCTAGGCACCAACAGTACAGCGACCGCCCTTTCAGCCAAGGGCTTCATTGTTGCATTACGCAATAATGAATCTCCATGAGTGTCCATGTCGACACCGGAAGCGGTAAACGGGTTCACTATAGTACGTGAGCATTGTGTTCCTTGCTTGACCCCTGGATATCTAGGTACACATTGCTTCTGCTCTAGAATTTCCGGACTCCATGTTTTACTTGCATCCAGCATGCGCACCGGAATATCTTTCTATTGGCTTTTCTTCTCCAATTCTCATCTGCGCGCAGTGATTTATTGATGCTTTTCATATATTCACTGCAGTGTCCATTATTCGCAATTGCAAGAACCCTGAGTCCGTTGCATATTGCATCATATCAGTTATGTGTTCTTCCTCCAAACAACATCCAGGGATTCCAGGGATACATTGTTTCACCAAGGCCGCGCGTTATAAACCAGGAGTAAACATTTTGCCGTCAGCTGAGATTTTCTCTGCGCAAATGTATCCGTACTTTTATCTCCTCTCCGCCTCCGTCATATATTAACCTGTAAGTGCTGCTTTTATCTGCTGACAAAGAACTCTTGATGCCATTACAGCATGTTGTGTGGGTGGTTGTGTCGTCTGGTCATTCAGCGATAATAACTGACCTCACGCAAGCAACCAAGGAGGTTTGTTTTGCTGCATGAAAAGCTACATATACAGGTGATACTTTATGCAAAATGAAAATCACTGTTGTGCAGCTATATTAGTATTAGTTGCGTGGCTTTGAGTCGAGGGATGCCGGCTGCAAATTTTGCACCATGATTAATTTCGTGGATGATGCAGGGTAAATCAGACGTCTTCTCTGTTGAAAGACAGCTGCTCATACGCATCAGATATTGTTGCCATTTCGACCTCATGCTATAACTCAGTATCTTCGGAGTCTATGTACACTGAAAGCAGGTGTCTGATTACCGGCAAATAAGCATGGTGCAACCGATGCATTATCATTCCACAATTATTAGCTTACTTCAAATATTGTTGATATAATTATATCTGCTGTTATTCATTATATATGTGTGACCGCTCGCGCCGAAACCCGCATTAAGTCGCATTGTGACATTTTAGGTTTGAATAGCTCCCTCCTGATAGCTGTTACAAATCCATTGAGTTGGATGCAAAAAATATCTAAATCGGAGCAGTAGTTCAAAAGTTACACCCTGTTTGCGGATCAACCCCACAAGTAATCGAAGATGAGAAATTCGCCTTAAAAGGTTGGCAAAGATTCGAAATAATTCAACCGTCAATTCAATAACCTTATAATTATAGACAAAATATCAGAACTTATTGGTCACAGACTGACAAGATTCTTGTATGTGAAAAAAAAGAAAAGAAAAAAAAAGTAGACATTTTTTCTTTATTTCGCCATCAAGACATGAAAATCCACATTTTGAACCCATATCTGACCTCTCAAAGCTTGCTTCTCGGGAATATGCTCACTGCTCAGCGACTTAGCGCGGGTTTTGGAGCGAAGGGTCACCTATATACAAATATGCGACATATATGCAAATGGTGTTGAAGGCCAACGAGAAGCGTCCGAAGCATGATTCATGCAATTGGATAAGTTTTCCAATCAACGCATTCGTAAGCCAAGCGTAGGTGTTTGAGGGTCTCTTGTCGTAGGCTGCGGTTTTTGTCCTCTCTCGGAGGACCCGTCTCGCCAGGTGTGTGCCACAGGTGTGCTGCCTCTCGTTGAAGCGAACTCCCTTTGTCGCGGTGTTTCACCAGGATTGCTTTCTTATCCAAATATCAGGCATATCACGTGTATCAGCTGAATTGGCTTCAATCCTTACATAATATTACTAATACGAATTGTCTCTTAGGTCGGAACTTTAAAAAGGGGAATTTATTCCCAATAAAATAGATATTCGTGATTTCGTGCTATCGCGGAGATATCGTTATACACAATGAATTATACTTATATAATTGACCCGCGTTGCTCTACCAAAGAGCAATTAATTAATGCATGCGTGTTCACGTATTTTGTGAATTGATTGCCCGCTTTTAACAATTTATGCATAACTTAATTTGCAACAGAAGCTCCGCAGTGGACCTGAAACCCCCTTTTCGAATCATTCAAATGCGAAGACCTCATCTGGTAAATCGTTAGCTTATATTGGTTTTCGGGGCCTAAACTTCTTGAAACAAAAATTATCAACATGTTAATTAAATATGCTTAGGCCTACATAATTTTATTATAGGGATGGGGAACTGAATTTTAAGTGATGTTCTATTGACTCATAGCACCAATTGATAGCATTCCGTGCCAAAAACACCATGCCTGGATGCAAGCGTAAGGAAATAATGCATTCCGAATATCGGGGTTAGCATTGGGCCTATGGGAGAATGGCTTCCATTACAAAGTATAGGAGGCAAACGTCAGCTGAGGGCTTGCCGTGATTGGACCCGTTCCCCTCGTGAAGCTATCGATTTCAGCCAATCAGAGCAGATCATCTTCGCCATAAAAGGACATCTTTGTTGTTTACGAAACGAAAGCGCATGCGTGGTGCACTCTGGCTGACCTTTTTACTGTTTCAGGATGAGAAACATGGTAGGTGTCCTGGAAAATCGCTTGTTAAAATAAGAAAAATAGCGAAAAATATTTTTTTTTGCGCCTGACTGGTGGCAAAATGATTATTCTATCTATTTCCGAAAAGAAAATAAAAAAATATCCAGGGGTTTAGTCGCAGGACACGCTGATATGACGAAGCCCATTGTAAAAGATGGGGAACTCGGTGTTTCCTCACAGCTCCTGACGTCACGCCTAGTTAGCAATATATCTCCCGCAAAATCGTTATGGGTGATATTCTTTGTATGGGCCAGGCATAGGAATCATTTTTGGTGCATCAAATAACGACTCAAAGTCCATTTTTAACCAGTTTCCCCTCCCTTTAACACTTTGCGCAAGAAAAACAATCCTTATTACTTGTAAATTGACTTTTCAATCCCCCTGTACCATACTACACGGATTATAGATGTGTATTATGGTATATATTTCGATGTCATCAGAGCGGGAAAAAGGAGGAGGGAGGGTTCATTTGGTGCATTATGCTGAGTTGCTAGCAGGTCGTCAGATCATGTTCATTGATTACGATTCCAAAGGACATCACCGAACTTGCTCACTTCATTCGGACATCATCCGCAGCCCTCCCTCCTCCCCCGGTGTGGTCTAAGAGACTCCATTTAGTATTGAGTGTCTGTGATGCGATCTTGCACAGTTGACGTCCTGAGACATAAATCGTGGTTCGTTCGCTTCGTTTGATTGAACGCACATATGTGTCGACCAAGCATGACGACATTGACATGCGATGACCCTCATTATACATCTAGAGATTCATAGCTGTAGAATTGCGCCCGCTTCATTTTCGTGAAGTGGATGAAGTCTGTGTGCATGTGCCGAAATGAACGACCCCTTCCTCTCGGTTTATTCACGGAAACGAAAAATGAAAGAACCACGATCTCACTTCTCAGCTTGCCATAACTCTTCCTCGCCATACGTGTTCCTTTTATCAGTGAAGGTACTTCTATTGCTAATACAAGGTACATGCATACAATGTATGCAAACTGCACACGTCGTAGACCCATAGGCGTATTTCATGCAGGTGCCCCATAAGCTGCCCTTATGTGGTCATCGTTTCATGATCATATAAGTCACAGTAATAATAATAACTATTATTACATCATATTTACATGTATAGGGTTGTGAACCAGGCGTGTAGGTCTGTATACTCATAAAAACAGCAAATGGGCAACATGGGTAGCGACAAGTTTGCATGCGATGAGAATATAACGAGCGCCGCCTGAGTCGAGATTGACTGATTCAGAAGAAATTGTTGATTCAATATACGAAAATAAGTTCGTTTTACCGGATTCATGTTGTTTTTAGTTGGGGCTCGAGACACACTTTTGTCCCAAGGAAGAAAATTGCACGCGTAAAACCGGCGAACTTAAGTCATATGAGTGTACTTATGAGTTCGATTATCCTTCATGGAGCTCAAAGTTTTGATTCTATTTCACAGACTGAACGTGAAGATGCCACGGTGCTGATATGAACAACATGCCCAGTTTCAATCTCATCTCCTCCTCCGTTCTGTGCACATAGTCTGCGGGCCATGCTCTTGCAACCGACGGTTTTAACCCGCAAAGACTCAATGGCCAGTGAGACGACTCCACCGGGGTTCAACTCCTCCTCCTCGTCATCCGCAATGGATGATCTCAACATGACGATGATGGCCCCAGAAACGACTTCGTCGTCATTCATCGACCCTCCGACTATGTTACCACGCACGGACGACAGCCAGGTCGGCTGCTGTTGCACGACATCGACAACCGCGATGCCACTGGCTGCCGAGATGGACATGCCATCGCTCATACGCTGGTTCACGGTGACTGGCGTCATCCTCGGATTAGTTATTGTGTCAGGAATTATCAATGTCGTCATCTTCCATCGACACGAGATTATCCGCGGGGTTAAACGCCATTTCAACGGAACCCAGTCACAAAGAACCCCACCGCAAAACGTCCTGTTGCACGACGTGGAAAGTCAACGTCGAACGTCGACAGCGGCGGCTGTTTCCGATGACCGGCATGGCTTCACGCACCTCGTCGGTCAGTTGGGATACTGGATGCACCGGACATGACGCTCATCCGTGTGAATGTACAATTGTGTTTATACCCAGGCTCACACACTGAATTTGTTAATGATATGCAAATTTATGCAATTATACCTGAATATATAAAGACTTTCAAAACGGATCGACGTTGAAGCTGTGTGGGAGAAATAACAGAAAGTGGTGTTCTTTGTAACCGATAGTTCGTTGAATGCTATGTTCGTTATAACCGAATACCTAGCAGTATTGGAGAATATGCATTGTATATCGCTGTTATTTTAAAAATTATTCGCGGAATTACTGTATTTTAAAGGTACTCTCTAGAAGTCTTACTCCCGAGAATTCACGGTAAGATTTTTTATTTATTTCAAAATAAACAACAACCAAAACACAAAACAAACGGAATCATAGTGAGGCGGACGAAATGGACACTGGCAGCATTGCAGTGGTCGCCATGGCAACAAAATCTCTTCCCTTTGTGACCACCGTAAAGGACGTCCTCCTCGCGACACCCAGGCAAACAGAATCGTGCAACGAAATTGTATTCCTCTTCCTCGTAAACAACTTTCTGCAACGAGATTGACACTGTTGTATGATGCAACCATTAGCAAAACCTCACTGCACACGGCCAGTCACAGTGGACAGTGTCCAGGTGCTGTCTCTGCCATGAATCTTTGATGTTGTGGTCAGTGCAGGCTGCTTGGCCAGGGTGTTGGAACACTTTGCCGCTCTCCCTCAGATAGTGGCACTGGTAGCATTGTTTACTGGTAGCGTGGGTTATTAGCATCCAGAACAGCAGAGTGACCTGGAGTAAAAAAAAAAAAATGTTTGATGGGGGTCAATGACTGTCAATATCAGCGGGTGCTCTGAGTGGGGATTGTCAGCCTGCATGTTACGTCACTTGATCGACATAATAACGCCACCCATAAAGGACATATTATCTCAACATGTCTTATAATATCAAATAATCTACAACCAGCGATCGAAGGACGAAGAGCCAAGACTGTCACGTATTAAAATATGTTGCTCACTTAACGCGGGATAACTAGAGCTGCTAAACGACTCGCCCTTCTTTCGGATTTTATTTCCTTGTTTGATTGCCAATTTGCATATTCCACAATCGTTAACGTTATCTGTTGAATAATAATTTCTTGTCTCTCTTATGCTTCAGGACCTCACCTATTCATCTGCCTCGTCGCGACTGCTCTTGCACTCTCGTAGTGTTAACTTAATTCACAAGAGGTTTATATAAGAATTGCACGTGGATATCATTGGTTACATAATAGAGAACACTCCACTGACTGGACCAGGAATCGGCGCGTGCTCTCATCTAAGGATCAGGGCGTGATGATTCCAGGTGTATACTGAGGTGCAAAAGAAACGCAACGATCTGTAATTGGATTAATAATGAGTTAATTCAAGTTTGGATCTACCAGAATATTCTACATGGTGCACAAGTCTATTCTTGTCATTTTCAAACCGTTCGCGATCCAAAATTGATTTTCTCTCGCAGGCATTCCGTGAATCTTGGTAAACATTCTTTCGAGTACACTCATCACAAGATGCCTTTGATAGACAATGAAATTGACTGGAACGAAACCCCAACGAGTGTTTTACTCGGAAGCAATCAGACTTGTGAAAAATTTGCACTCTGGGAAGGCTGACGGCTTCCTGAATGGTAGGGTCCAGAAGCCTTCTGCAGCGGGGAATTGATCCAAGGGTCACAAACCGCAAAATCGGATACAGAGAATCAATCTCACAACAAATGTGTCATCGAGCAGAGGAAACCAGGTCCACCCTGGATTGACCCCGTTCTGGATGCCTAAGAATGACAACAAACCGACAGGACTGGCAGATCCGGCGAGCTCAGGGCTAGGACTGGTTCAAGACAGCCATGTTTACTGAATGTGCAACAGGGGAGGAATGCGACCGACCAATATCGCAGAGAAAACTCTGATATCAGGTACGGGAGGTAGGGGCTAAAATCCCCATAAAAGACGACAAATCAAGGTAACAAATATCAGGAGATCCGTCTATTACAGCAAAGTGATGCTCACACATACCTTGCTATGGTTATCGCAGATTTCTGAAAAAAAAAAAAAAAAAAAAAAAAAAAGAAAAAAGACAATGAACTCACGGCATTGTCATGGTTGGCACATTGTCCCCAATTTGTCACCAAATGAACATTTATGGGATAAACTGAAGTCAGAAATTCCTCACCGCCTTCCGTCTCTCCAGAATAGCAGAAAGCTGATTCAAGGCTGTAACAACATCCCACAGGGTTGAGAGTCTCGTCGAGAAATTCCCTAAAAATTCTCTCATTTGTTACTGCCGTGTGAGTCAGAGGACAGGGAATATCTGACCATGAAAATCTAACATTTTTATCATGACCCCTTGTCGATTATTCCACCAATCAAACCAGGTTAATTTAATTTGTTCTTTTTGAAATTTCAGGAATATGTGTGCAAGTGGTTTAACTACATACACACGAAATCCGTGTATATGCAATGCATACCCGAATGCGCCATGCGCGCAAAGAGATGCGTTTCTCGACCCTCTGAACGGAGCATTTCAGCTTTGCCATTTGTTTTTTGAGAGAGACAATGTCTGCAACCATCGCAGCAAGATTAGTGTTTTTCATGCCCAATACTGGCAATTTCGCCAGATCGACATCGACAAAATAAGGACACACCAGTGTCCATCTCATGCCTAAATCTCGTCACAGCATGGATGCAGATTGCATTAAGTGTGCATGAAGTTTTTCAGGAGGAAATCGATGCAATTAAGTATTGTTTCCTTATTTCAAATTACGATTGTTCAATAGCATTACATGTACATTCATTATTATCAGCATCTGAAATTATAATAACGATTTACGTTTACTCATGCTTGATTCGTTCGATTATAGCGTTCTCGCTTCAATCATATAGAGTGGGCCAAAAGCAGTCTACTCCATGTTAAAAACAAAACCCTAAAATTTGCTATAATGTATCAATTATTCCAAAACCAAGTACCTGGTGTTGATTAACTATGTTATTATGTGCCCATTTATGTAAAGAAATGAGGAAAAAGGCAATTTTGAATGAGGGAGGAACATTTAAATGCGAGGGGTGAGTGATCGCGAAGAGAGCAAAATCAGATGAGCCCCTGAACGAGGATTAAGGAATATCATCTCTTGTATGGCCCTTCAATACCAACTTTGCTTTGTTTTAACTTTAGAAGACAAACATTAGTGCTACTATCACAACAATATAACACTCTCAAACAAAATAAGCGAACAAGAGCGTTGCCTTCATTATGCGTTCCATGGTGCTTATCCATGGTCCGGGGCCCTGTTTGCCACCAAAAGTGAAAATATCGCGGAATGATGAGTGTACTATATTAATTGAATTAAATCGACAAAAATGATGATGAAATTGGAATAGAAAGGAATAACAGCAATAGCTATTAAACTAACCAAGTATTTCTTTCTCTTAATCTTAGCATGGTTTTTACACTGAGATCTGTTTTGTAACACCTTCTCAGAAATGCGTTGCGCCATTGAAAAGCATTGAGATCTTTAAAGGGATGGGGAACTAAATTTTAAGTGATGTTCTATTGACTCATAGCACCAATTGATAGCATTCCGTGCCAAGAACACCATGCCTGGATGCAAGCGTAAGGAAATAATGCATTCCGAATATAGGGGTTAGCATTGCATCTATGGGAGAATGGCTTCCATTGCGAAGTATAGGAGGCAAACGTCAGCTGATGGCTTGGTTTGGCTGATGGCTGATTGGTCCCGTTCCCCTCGTGAAGCTATCGATTTCAGCCAATCAGAGCAGATCATCTTCTCCATAAAAGGACATCTCTGTTGTTTACGAAACGAAAGCGCATGCGTGGTGCACTCTGGCTGACCTTTTTACTGTTTCAGGATGAGAAACGTGGTCGGTGTCCTAGAAAATCGCTTGTTAAAATAAGAAAAATAGCGAAAAATATTTTTTTTTCGCGCCTGACTGGTGGCAAAATGATTATTCTATCTATTTCCGAAAAGAAAATAAAAAAATATCCAGGGGTTTAGTCGCAGGACACGCTGATATGTCGAGACCCATTGTAAAAGATGGGGAACTCGGTGTTTCATCACAGCAACTGACGTCACGCCTAGTTAGCAATATATCTCCCGCGAAATCGTTAGCGATGATATTTCTTGTGTGTGCCAGGCATAGGAATCATTTTTGGTGCATCAAATAACGACTCAAAGTCCATTTTTAACCAGTTTTCCTTCCCTTTAACATATATTGAGTAGATAGACTACCTTTAGTCCACTGTGTATATTGCAATACATGTACATGTATTGTTGATTAATTTTCTTCAACTCTGGTTGCGCGCAGTGTGTAGACCGGTCGATTAAACTTTTGACAACAATCGTTTACTAAGGTTCGATTCCGCGCGAGGCATGATTTGTTTCGTTGAATATTTTACGTTTTTTTTTTTTCTTCTTTATTATTAGTTATATAACTAAATATTACTTGCATTATTTTTTGCTTTTTTTTTTTTCATTTATATTCTTCTCATTAAGTTTCCAATCGGCAGTCCGTAAGTGGAGAAGTCGCGAATGAACCGCAGTGAATTAAATTGTACTGCATGTTAAATGGGTGTTGATTGGCCGAAGAAACAGGGCGAATGTGCAAGGGGTCGTGTGATTGGCTGTCGCGTTGTACCGGAGAATTCTCTGCTACGTCCAAACAGACAGGCAGACGTCCACAGATGAAGCGCCATTCCGCTGCTGCGTGTCTCCGTACCGAATAACTTCCGTAAAGGTGGCCTACTCTTGACGTATCACCTGCCTAATTAGCGTTTTAATCAACACACCTATCAAAATACTTCCCCTTTATCGGTCCCAATATAAGGCATTGTTGGTATTGTTTCTAAGATTTACGAGGCCGCTAAATACCAAAACTAAACATTTTGAATAAATCAAACATAAGATTAATTAATTACAGGTGATTAAAGGTAATTAGCCTCAGTCATTCATTATCTCAATCATATCTCAAATTTGGTGCTTATCTCCCTTATGGCATGCCTTTCAATTTCGGGTGCCCCAAAAAAGAATCCCGGAACGCCTGCCGAGTAGCGTTTTAAATAATGAGCACACCTGTCGACATATTTGCAGATATTGGTCACAATGAGGCAATGATATGGTATCGTTGCTAGGGTTTTCTGGGTCAATGAAGGCGATAGGACATCATGTGGGTTAATTGAACAGACGTGTAATTAATTAGGAGGTAATAATTAAAAAACTGATGACATGTTATGTTTGATCCTAACCCGCCTCCATGAGGGCAACGCCCATCTTATGGCGCATCCCCAATGAACAATTGAGGGTTTAAGGCCATCGAAAACCGATAACGGGGATTAACTTCCATGAATTTATTAGACCATTCGGAGTGCCTAGCTGTACAAAACGGTTTTAAAAATGCTCTCAAGTAGTGTTTATAGTCCAAATACAATTACGCAGTTTCATAAAACACAATTTTCTTTTCTGGTTCTGTGGGTATTAGTTGAGGTTACCTTAAGCGATGCACGTATTCCATCCATGAATCTTAACAGGATCGCGTTGCTTGCAGCCACAAATGAATGCCAGTCACGGATGATTCGGTTAAGAAACCATATTCATGAGTTCCCACTTCAATTCTCACTCTTCTCTCAATTTCATATTAGAATTACCATAAATCAACTTTCTTCAGCAGCTTTCAAGCACAGGTATTAAACTCTTGAAGCTTCGCACTGAACGGCTTTGTTGCCATGGCAATAGCACACTTCTACACCGCACTGATAAGAAATGCTCTCGCATTCATACGACTAAACAGGTTGTCATTAACTTCACTGTTTCTTGAGTGGCGTTTGAAATTTTACACTTTCAACATTAACTAATTTCATACACCGTTTCACACACCACCTTCGCACAAAATCATCTGAATCTCTTCTGGACATCTTAATAATTATCCACAAACCCTCATGTTCTTTGCATTTCAAAATATCGATGATCATCACGTAAGGGGCATAAGATAAGATAAGATAAGAGAGAAGGAAAAAGGGAAACAACAGCATGTAAAACATCTTCATTGCACAATCATGACTTTCAGCTGATGCGATTTATTCGTCCTTGAAGTCTGGAGCTCGCTTCTCCACAAACGCCCCCATTCCCTCTTTGCGATCACCCTGAAAGGAAGAGAGGAAAACATGAATGATTCAAGAATGCATTGCATGTGCTGATCAACGATCCACAAAAAAAAAAAAAAAAAAAAAACATCAAAAAAAAATCAAATGTATTTGCTGTTAATCTGTATTCTGTATTCGTGATAAGGACATTTTTAAGGGCAATTGTTGAATTGATTGGATAAAAAACACACACTGTTATAACGCTTCACAATTTAGAACATAGTCATAACTATACTTTGGCCCCAAACTTTGAGAAATTTCTTCATATCGCGATTCACCGTTTTTGTGATAATAATTATCCTGATTTGATAATAGACATAAACAAAGGTCTGAATCTCTAATTAAGCAAGTCAACACTAACGGTAGCAAACGTTTGGTGGAAGAATCTACTCTCAAACTTGAGTCCTTCTCTGAGCGGCATCTCAAAAGCTGTGGAGAGAAACAAACATTAAAACCGCACTCAAATGAAGAAAACGAGCAAATGCTCACAAGCATTGACGGCCTCCTTGGCCATTTGAACGATGATCTTTGAATGCTGACAAATGCGCTCGGCTTTCTTGATGCTCTCGTCAACAAGTTGATCCGCGGGATAGATCCTGGCGACAAGGCCGGCCTTCTCCGCCTCCTGTGCCGTGATTGGATCGCCCGTCAAAACCATCTCCATTGCTTTCGCTTTTCCGATCGCCTTCGTCAATCGTTGACTGCCTCCAGCTCCTGTGGTGAAGTTCAAAGGTCAAGTGAGGTCAAAGGGTGACCAATGACTGACCTGGGATGGTGCCGATGGTGATTTCTGGCTGGCCAAACTTGGCTTTCTCTCCAGCGTAAATGATGTCGCACATCATGGCCACCTCACAACCGCCGCCCAACTGAATGACCCATTAAATCATCCACGCAAACAGACCACTCAAAAAACTCACGGCGTAACCATTGACAGCAGCAATGATGGGTTTCTTGCGGTTTGTCATTTCGGCCCAGTGCATCAGGAAGTTGTTTTTGTAAACATCGGAGTATTCTTTTGGCAGCATTTCCTTGATGTCAGCACCCGCTACGGGAAATCAGCTATAAGATGATCAAAAGTACCACGATCAACACCAACCTGCAAAGGCTCTTTCGCTGCCAGTGATAACAACGGCCCCTACTTCAGGGTCAAGGTCAAAGTCCTTCAGTGCAGCATTCAGTTCGCACATCAGGGGTTCAAAAAGGGCGTTGAGTGCTTTTGGGCGATTGAGTTGCACGAAACCAACATTCTTTTTTTCTCCCCGTTTGTCAACCAAAATGTACTTGTATTCCTCTGTAAAGATAAAAAATTCATAATAATTTACACTCAAATTATGCTTCTGCTGGGATCAGTTTATATTTCCATATATGCTTCATTTCCTTGGATTCAATGAACTGCTGTACAACTAAAATACCAAACATGATCAGTTCAGTTCTTTTTGAAGTCTTTATAGTACTGCTCCTTCAGATCCTCCCATCCTCTGCCCGTCCGGCTTCCCCTTCCCCGAGCTCTCTCCTAGAACTATGAATCTCCATACAATGCAGTATTTGGAGCATTTGCCTAATTAACCCGGGCCCCAAATTATGCAATTAGGGGAGGATCCCCCCGTTGCTCTAAAATCGGCGCTAAGATTTTTTTGGGGTGTAGAGACAAAATGGGTTATGTTTTTTGGGAGAATGCAAGCGTTTTGTGTATGCTGCCAACTCTCCTCTACTATTCTACCGCATCTCTCATTCTATGCTTTATGTGATAATGACTCTCCCCTGGATATCTGTGTGCAAAGTAAGCGTTATGATTCATTTTCACGTGAGCAATTGCTCTCCGCTCGCCATTGCTCGCGCAAAATTGATTCACGCGAGCGAAAGTTGCTCGACTAAGATATTCTCTAACGTTTTAAGATACTCTTCTTTACGTTTGCGAGAGATCGCATGTTGAGTCTCCTTCGAGTTTTGCCGAAGATTGCCGAAGACCTTATTAAAGTGATGGGGAACTGAATTTTAAGTGATGTTCTATTGACTCATAGCACCAATTGATAGCATTCTGTGCCAAAAACACCATGCCTGGATGCAAGCGTAAGGAAATAATGCATTTCGAATATCGGGTTAGCATTGGGCCTATGGGAGAATGGCTTCCATTATAAAGTATAGGAGGCAAATGTCAGCTGAAGGCTTGTCGTGATTGGTTCCGTTCCCCTCATGAAGCTATCGATTTCAGCCAATCAGAGCAGAGCATCTTCGCCATAAAAGGACATCTTTGTTGTTTACGAAACAAAAGCGCATGCGTGGTGCACTCAGGCTGACCTTTTTACTGTTTCACGATGAGAAACATGGTAGGTGTCCTAGAAAATCGCTTGTTAAAATAAGAAAAATAGCGAAAAATATTTTTTTTTCACGCCTGACTGGTGGCAAAATGATTATTCTATCTATTTCCGAAAAGAAAAGAAAAAATATCCAGGGGTTTAGTCGCAGGACACGCTGATATGACGAGGCCGATTGTAAAAGATGGGGAACTCAGTGTTTCATCACAGCTCCTGACGTCACGCCTAATTAGCAATATATCTCCCGCGAAATCGTTAGCGATGA